>OX578136.1:4312885-4512885 GCA_951213105.1 Amaurobius ferox
ACACATAATAACACACACATGATTACTATGAGATTTAAAAAAAAAATTCCAGTTTACAGTTTCAGAACCCAAATGGGATTTTTTAAATGCTGGCCGAAACGGCTAGTTTTTCGGCTTCACAACTCAAAATTTTACAGATGCCTAAAAATCTATTTCACACTTGGAGGAAAAGACCTGTTTAGAAATTCATATTCATGATACAAGCTTCTTTTGTACCAAATTTGCTTTCAATATGATCCTCTATCAAAACGTAATTAAAATAACATTGTCCTTACATAATACACTCTTGCATTTATTTATAGGCATACATAAGTATAAGAAAAGTGATAAATAACATAAGTTCTTTACACCAGAAATAAATAGACTGTACCATAATCCTATGCAAAGTATGTAAAGGCCTACGTATCTGTACTTGCATATGCAAGCACAGATTAAATGAGCTTTCTGTAATGATTAAGAAAATTTTCAATTGAAAAATATCTTAATTCAATCGACAGGAGTGCTAACTCGAATCGCGGGTCGCATTCCTCTTGAAGGCAAATTGCGTAGCACAATTGTCTTAAATCGTTATGGACATTGCCAATAACCTGCCACGTTCTAAAAAAATTATATAAAATGCACTTCTAAGATTTAGAAATGACTTTTCCCCCTTTTTTCCCCTAATTCTCTTAACTCCAATATGTCATTCGAAAATGAAAATATTGCCATTTTCTTTTTCATAAATAACATAACCAAACGCAATTACACTGCTGTGCCCATATTTTCCAAATAAGCTGTAAACCCGCTAAATCTGTTGCCTGTAGAGATATGAATTGTAACAAAAGCATCTTCAATACGTAAAAATCGCCAAGTACAACTCAAATATACACAAGAAAACTATTCGTCTGGTACAATTAAAGAAAGAATTTTTCTGTTATCTATTAGTGTTTTTACGACAAACAAATGCAACAACAAATAATCTTTCAGAACCTTATCTGTAATAGTGGGATAGAAAAAGGCTACATTACACAGAGAACGTGATTGAATTATTTTCATATATTAAATGAATAAATGTATTGTAAGTGTATAGTTAGAAATAACGTTATTATTTGCAGCGCTTTTATCTGATTGTGAGAGGTATTTCTTTTATGCCACTAATGTGTTTAATGTAGAAAAAATATTTAAAATTAAAAAGTTTTAAATTTCAGCTATTAAAGATCTTCTAATAACAATTTTTTTTACTTAACCTAATTTTGATTATGACACTGACAATGCAGCCTTTAATCTTTATAAAATATAAAAAATTTCGCGACCTGTTTTCTAAAATAATCTCCATTTTAAAATCATCTAATTCAGAGGTGATAATTTAATAATTAAAATCATTAGAAACTCCGACACTGGTTGATACTTTGAGTCAACTATGTATAATATTACTAATAAAGTACTTTATGTTCAGAAATTAGTTTAAATTTAATGATTCCTAACTAACCCCTAAATAAGCTCTAATTTCATTCGAATAGGAACACTTGAGATATTTGTGAACTTCTAATGAATGTAGGTTGATGGGTTTATTTATAGGCCGCAAAAGATTATTTTGCGGGATTTAGAGAAGGAAAAAAATTGTTCAATTGCAATAAAGACTCATATGATGAATTCGCATATACCTTAAAATTAAAATATCTTATTTACCTACCGCATTAGTACTAAAAGTTATTTATACATAAAATATGATTTTGTAACGAACACCAAATATGATAAAATTACAAACACAATCGTTTCGGAGAATAAAAATCTGATGTGGGCAGCACATGACTTTCCCTGCAGACTTATATTAACGTTCTCTTTATTTTAATTAAATTTATTTCACTTTTAATTCAATTTTCGTTTTCATTCGGTAACCAGACTTATTTTCAAAGGTGGCGTAGAGAAAATACGAAAAACTGAAATATTTCGAGAACGGCTAGTCCTAGTGTAATGAGGTTGGTCTTATTATTTTTGTCGTTAAAAATTACGTATTAAGCGAGCATTTAATGGATATATTTGAGTATACCTAGTTCTTAAGTTTAGATTTGGACGATTTTTGCGGGCCATTTTGCAAAAAAAGGCAGGTTATTTTTTTTCGAATCGTACCAAAATCTAATCAGCACTAGGGTGACCTAAAAGTGACTCATCTACCGAATTTTGTGAAATTCGGTCCAGTAGTTTTTTAGTTAGAGTGGATACAAGCTTTCGCGGGCCATTTCGCAAAAAAAGGCAGGTTCTTTTATTCCAAATCATACACAAAACTAATCAGCACCAGACTCGCTCACAAGTGACTTACCTACCAAATTTTGTGAAATTCGGTCCATTAGTTTTTTAGTTAGAGTGGATACAAAATCTGCACAGACAGACAGACACACACACAGATGTCACGCTAAAAATGGTTTTTTCGTATTCTAGAGGTCTCGAAACGTGTCGATCCGTCGAAAACTCGAGTTGCGATTTTCGACATGATTCCAATACTTTCCCTATACATTACCATGTATTGCAGGGAAAGTAATAAAATTTGTTTTCATCTATTGTAAAAACTTTAAAGTACATCAGTCATAAATTCGGTTTCTAATCCATGTTTAAGTACTATAAAATGCAAATTCAAAATCAATTAGTAAAGTTACTTCACTGCCAACAGATCACAGGAAGAAAATTGTTCTATAAACATCTCATTACAAGCATCATTTAGAAACTCGGGGCTAACTAAGTCCACAGTTCGAGCAACGTGCTTTGATGGCACTGGTCATCCCCCACCCACGATAAGGCTAAGACATTGTTTTGCTTATATGGCATGTGCACACACTGCTCCTGTGCAAACAATGCCGTGTATACAAATACTGGTCATTACGCACCGAATGTAAAATTTGTTTGCTTGGAATTTCACGAAAACCAAATCGTCAGATTGTCACATGCGTGGATTTCTGGAAGATAAATCAAGAAAGCTGTTCCTAATAAGGACGCAGCAAATAAAAATGAACTTGACCGGAGATTGTGTCTCCTATACAGAGTGATTCGAAACTTTCTGCACAATCTTAATGAAAGATAATTGGGGAAGTTCCCCAGAATGAAGATATATTTCCCAACTCTGAACGAGAGACATTTTTTGTAATTTGACAAGTACACAAATCAATCAATCCATAAAGCTGTTCGTTTTCTTTATTTTATTCTATATAAACTAATTTGTCAGATATTTTATATTCAATTTTAATTTTCGTTATACTCTAAAACGAGCCTTCAACATTATAAAGTTTCTTTCTCATCTCTTTGAAATGCAGATACTTATATTCTTTCGAAGATATTGAATTTTCGACAGTTAGTCATCATTTTCATTGATTTAGTGTCATTCTTATCCATTTGGCGAGATTTTCGGTAATTTGGCAACATTTTAAAAAGTCGCCAAGTTGGCGACATTCCGCCAAATTCGTCGCCAAAATCTCGCCAAGTGTTATGAACGAAGAAATAAGTTATTCTTACAGCAGATAAATGACTATTGGCTTTCAAATACAAAAGTATTATTCAAAGTATCTTTTTTCATGAATGGAACGAGCTAGATCCACGAGGATGATGTCACCCAATTTATCGCATGGTATAACATATGGAAAGTGAACATGTTTCTCAATAGGAATTTTTTTTATATAACTTTTTGATAATATTTTTGAAAAATGTGCAATATCTCAAGAACGGTTCATGTTAGCTTTCTAAAATTTATGTTAATCGTTTTCTAATGAAAAATTACATAAGAAATGTCTATTTGCGTAACTTTATTAGCGGTTTTGATTTTTTGACGATTTTTTCAAAATTTCACTCGAAAATTTAGAGGGATTCTGAACATTCGATTGCGTATAAAAACAATAGGCTTCCAGTGTTTACGGATTGTGATTTTTGAACCAAATTTGGTTTGAATCGGTCCATTCGTTCGTCAGTTATCGTCTCCACAGACTCACTGACACACATACACACACACACACGCACACACATACTTTCACACACACACACACACACACACAGACATCACTTCAAAAATGTTTGATTCGTGGTCAGGGATGTTTGAAACGTGCTCTCCCGTCGAAAACTCGAATTCGAATTTTCGACCCCGTCACTATACTTTCCTTATACATTATGTATATAAGGAAAGTAAAAATATTAACTGTTGAGAAACATGTTCACTTTTCATATGTAATATCATGCGATAAATTGGGTGACATTCTCGTGGATCTAGCTCGTTCCATTCATGAGAAAAATACTTTGAGTAATAATTTTGCATTTGAACGCCAATAGTCATTTATATGCTATAAGAATAACTTATTTTTCCATCCATAACGCTTGGCGAGATTTGGGCGACGAATTTGGCGGAATGTCGCCAACTTGGCGACTTTTTTAAATGTTGCCAAATTAACGAAAATCTCGCCAAATGGATAAAAGTAACGCTAAATCAATTAAAATGATGACTAATTGTCGAAAATTCTATATTTTGGAAAGGATATAAGTATCTACTATAAAAAAAACCTATTTTTTTTACTGTAAAAGTAGTAAATTCACTGTATTATATAAGAAAAGTCATGTGTTGCCCACATCAGATTTTTTTTTTCGATTGCATTTTTCCTTTTGATTTTTATATATTACAACTTGTTACACCTCAATTATTTAATCTAAGGAAGTAAAATGAATTACTACAGTATTTTTAAATGAAAAATTTATTACCACAGATACCTATAATTGTAAAAACTTTGAAGGTGGACAATTATAATTTATTTATTTTATTTACATTTTACTTATTCAAATTCCAACAGCGAATTAACTGCCATACAAGCTCAATCGCAGATCGACATTTTTTATTTGCTTCAGAAGCAATCTCCTCGACTTTTTCCCTGCCATAATACGTATGACCTTATCCGGTTCCACAGTAATGTGGGAGTGAATTGAAATGCACTCACTCTGTCATTACTCATTACACTACGGGGCAAAGTTTTCACTCTTTTCAGCGTCGAAAAGGATCTTTCTACACTGGCATTTGTTACTGGTAATGTAGCCGAGACAGTAAGAAGGTACCTGAATGTGCGATAATAGGTACCATTACAATGCTCTAACACTTGCAGGACCTCAATGTTAGTGTCAATAGGTAAAACTCTTTTACACCACAGTTCATATTTAGCTTTCAGTTTTTATCGTCGAAATATGGAGACAGACTTTCCAACTTGCTTGTGTCATCAACAGAAGTCAAACAAGGAAGAAGTAAGTATCTGGAAACTTGGTAGAATATCCTCATTTGAAACGAATGTATCATGTAAATTTTGAATCAGACTATCAACACAAGGAATGAAGATAGTCACCCTGTAGTATTCTTCAACAAAAGTAGTTGGAGGATTTGCACGTGTTGTTTGCTTTAATGTGAGTCTTGGAATCTTGAATTCAGTTTGGAACACTACCTCTGCAAGCTATGAAGCAGAATTAAATATTTCCTGATTTTTTTTTAATGCTCTCATTTGAATGCTCTCGCTCGCTAACCACTGGGTTACCGCGCCCTTCGTTACGATCTCCATAACTTTCTTTTTATTAGCCCAATTTAGACTTGAAACCAGTGGTGGAGGCATCCACAGGTACCGTACCCTCCTTCCCCTACCACCAACCTCTCGGAAGGACTTCCGATTCCATCATCATCATTCCATCGTTCCATCATTTAAAATATCCAAAAAATTAAAATATGCATTTAAAATATCTATAAATTAAAATATCCATTTAAAAAATCCATATCGTTCCATCATTTAAAATATAAATATAATAATTTCACCCGATGTATACAATACATCACCACAATTCAATCCACCATAATTCAATCATTTAAGTTTTATAATGACCATATGCTAAGCTCTTAATTCCATCATTTAAAATAACCCGATCCTATTCACAATCTCCATGGAAACGGTGTGACGTCTCCGGTTGCGCGCGCAGGGTAAGTGGGAAGTCGGTCGGAACTTCCCGAGAAATTTAAAATCATTACTTCTTTAAAATCAGGACCGGGCTGCTATTTATAATTATTTTTTGACCAGATTGGGCTTGTTCTTTGAGCTTTCTAAAAATGTAAATTATTAGTCGAAATTGTCGGTCTATCTGCAGGTACGCTATCTTTCCAGCACTGAATAAAATATGGTATATTTATTTCAATCAACGAACGTCAGAAACCTATTAAATTTTTATAATAAACTAACTGATCAAGGAATGGCCCTCAATTTTGAATTTTTTTTCCTCGAACATTGACAAAAACCTTGCAAAAAGACAATGACACGAAAATAAATATTCCTTATGTATTTTGCATTTGAAAGCGAATACCATCCTTTACAAGACGCTCGTCAACTACATTCTTGAGATATGTATGTTTTATTTTAAATCTAAAATGGTAAACTTTATAAAAAATAAGAAAAACTCATTATATAGTTAACTCACGTAACAAAAAATTAAGCAGATTCAAAATAACTGTTGTATTGTAGCAGAGATTATATATCATGTGTGTTTTGATGCTTAAAACCTTCCTGTATGGTTTTGGTGTCGTAGCTCTGAAATAAATAAACCACCTTTGCGGTGTCGTATATCATTATATTTGGACGTCACACCTTGTAGATAAAAGTCTATAACGTGGATTTCTTTGCAGCCGCTATTTGGCTCTCTATATTCAACTAGAAAATGGACTCTGCATTGACCACAGAATTTGCATTAGAGATTAATTGAATTCATTTTAACTGCAACCATTATATTGAAATCCAGTTTAGCACAGTTTTTTTTGTAAATTGAAGGAGCACTTTCTGAGCACTTTTAGTAAGTTCATTATACTCTTTAAAGATAAAGACAACCAAAAAATTGGTCATAATTAAAAGTGTTTTATTAAAATCTCCTTTTACGACGTACTAAAAATTACGCAGCGCTTTTGGATATTACTATGCCATTCATTAGTGGAGAAGTACACAGCCATAGTGCTTTCGGGCATTACTATGCCCTTCATCTGTGGCGAATTTTTAACACAGCCATAGCGGTTTCGGGAATTACTATGCCCTTCATCAGTGGTGAAGTACACAGCCATAGCGGTTTCGGGAATTACTATGCCCTTCATCAGTGGTGAAGTACACAGCCATAGTGCTTTCGGGCATTATCATGCCCTGCATCAGTGGCGAACTTTTAACACAGCCATAGCGGTTTCGGGAATTACTATGCCCTTCATCAGTGGTGAAGTACACAGCCATAGCGGTTTCGGGAATTACTATGGCCTTCATCAGTGGTGAAGTACACAGCCATAGTGCTTTCGGGCATTATCATGCCCTGCATCAGTGGCGAACTTTTAACACAGCCATAGCGGTTTCGGGCATCACTATGCCCTTCATCAGTGGCGAAGAATACTCGTTTCGAGCAGAAAGCCAAAATTCTGGAAGTGGGTATTTATGAAACGTTATTTTTAGTGTCTTGCCTCTCGAAAGTTGAAGTGATTGCTCTTGAGCAAGGATGCTTAATTCTGTTGTAGCACTCAGTGTTGCGGAAGGCGAATCTCCGCGCCTCACAGCTCGGGAAACTGAGGTAAGGCTCGTCATTAAGACGTCTATAGGGCGCAATGAGGTTATTAGCCGACGGTTGGACTATTCACTTAGATGCAGAGGAACCTAATGAACAGACTGTTTAAAATTCCCTCCAACCACAACATTTGAGTTCGAGAAAGAATATTTTCGCGTAGGAGAAGCATTGCATGTGTTTCCGTACGACGGGCCCTGACGATACTACATTTTGACCGGTATTTTTTGCCTTTTATACACTCACGTGTTTCGTATGTTCTTGACATCCATTCTTACTCATTACAACTTTGTAATTGACATCTTCATTCTATCTCGCTTTGTTGTCGAGTTCATTACCCCAACTTTTTAAATTGTCCGATAGAGACTCCTTGATCATGCAGGATCCTTAGATTATGGATTGACCTAAAGTGTACCCTCATAGCACAATGGGGTGTTTAAGGGCTTTCTCAAGAAGCCTGCATATTTTATATATTCTATATAATGATCGATGAAAAGTTGAATTCTGTCTCTGCAAGAGGGGGAGGGGGTGAAGTCACTCAAAAGAGAGTTATTCATCACCAGTCAATTTGAAGAGTAGGGCAACTATAGGGGTCTTAGAAAAGGAGGATGGAATCTTTATACGGATGTGTGTTTGCTGAGGATATGTGCCTTCTTGGTCCAAATGCGGATGTTTAAATTGGAATGAGTTAGTCGGATGTTTTAATTGGAAACGATCTCAAAATTATCATAGTACGTATAAAAAACGATAATGTTTCGATAAAAAACTGAAAAATGAAAAATTTCTTGCATTATTTTCCTCAGAAATGAAAATGATTTCCTGAAAAATCTATCGCAGTTGCCACTCCGAATAGTAAAAGTTATATTTATTTACGAAAATAATACACAATATACTAATTAAAGTTCAAAAAATTATAAGAAAGCCTAATTTTGTTTTTCTACATTGGATGTCATTCGTAAAACTCGTCGGGAAATTTTCGCAATGAATATGAAAGTGAAAATCATTTAGTAAAGTAGATTTAATGCTATTTAAATAGAAAGATTATTTCTTTTTATGGAATTCCCGATATTTACAACGAAGTCTTGGAAAATCATAGCCCAACCGATCTAATCGAAGGCTCCTAGGATTAAAAGTTGCAAAAGCTGCGATCTGCCTTTGTTCATTCTTCGAAGTGATTCATTATGAAAGAGATCCAGACAGTGAAATTCAACAACAACATGTAATACTGTAATGCCCTAGAAATTGTTTTGCTTCGAGAGGGCATAGCATCTAAGAGAATTAAATGTATATTCAAGGAAATAACAGTATACGTGATCCAACTCCCAGTGCCTTAGAATTAAAATCAATTAGAGATGTTGGTACAGATGTAGTACAATCCCTTTTTCATTCTTGGCGATTTTAGGTGAGATTCTGGAAATCCCTACTATAATTTAGAGAGCATTCCATTCTGGAAACCCTTTTCACACCTTTTGTCACCAAGATAAAAATCTTTTGTCGCAAGGGTGCATTCTGGCAACGCTTTTAGCGTCTTTTGTCGACCTTTTGTCGTCTTTTGTTGCCTTTTTGTCGCCAAGGTAAAAATCGTCCTTTTGCCGACGAGGTAAAAATCGTCCTTTTGCCGACAAGGTAAAAATCAAAATATTTTAAAATTTTCATGTTGTACCAGAGACCACCTGTTGCGCAAACAGCTATTGCTACGTGCGATCTCCGACAGCGAGCAGAGCCAGATTGTGTGATGTTTTTAGCGTGCGTAGGCCCATGTTTGAATTGCTACAAATCAGCTGTTACACAAACGGCGACAAAAGGACGATTTTTTCCTTGGCGACAAGAGGGTGACAAAAAACATGGAAAGGTTGACAGACTGGAATGTTGCGATTTTTACCTCGGCGACAAAAGGCGCGAAAAGGGTTTCCAGAATGGAATGTTTGTTCTCCAGGAATTTTTCAGGATTTGCGAGGATCTCACCTGAAATCACCAAGAATGAAAAAGGGATTGTACTACACCTGTTCCGAGCTGCCATATTCTGGTGCTCAGCGTTACGCAAAAGTAACAAAGTCTGTTCAATGTAGTGGCGATAACCTTTATTTTTTAACAATAATTGTCCTTAATCCAAGTGCAGACAGCGAAAATTAATACCATACCGGACAGCGAATCCCTTAAAATTGTGTCTTCCCGTATTCCTTGGCAAAGAATATTTTTATTGACATTTCGCTCATCCAGAAAGAATCAACTGTTAAACAGAAATGTTTCTTTTGAAAATCAGTTCTATAGATATTCAGAAATTGAATTATGAAAAATAACTTATGTTTTAAGCATAGATAGGAGACGAACCAAACTTAAATGGCGTCTATGGGCGCCAAAGTCTGCAAAGGGGGATCGAACTGTTTGGGATAAGGTATGTCAAATACCTGTCTTTTTGAGAGGTTCTTCGTTTGGGATGGACGCTGTCCCACCCGTAAGCAAAAGGTTAAGAATAAAATAAGTTCATAAATTTCTACCACCCCATTTAAAAAACCTTGGGATTTAGTGGGGGGGATTTTATACGCTCTACTCATCCGGTAAAAGTCAGCTTTCTAACAAAAAATAATTTCTTGAAAATCAGATCAATAGAATGTCAGAAATTGAATAAAGAATGAAAAAAGAGGCAAGCTTGTGTTTTAAATATATAGATGCTTTATAACTTTAGAAAAATAACACATCACTAAGTCTCCGGTCTGACACATATATATGACAACACTGTTGACAGACCCATATGATTTCTGGATAGTACCAACCTTCAAACGACACGTGTTAAAATTTCATGACATTCTGACAATTAGTTTATAGGTTACAGTGGTTTTAGTGACCCCCCAGTTTTGTAATTTTCAAAACAATGGATAAAAAAGAATTTCGTGTGTTGATTAAACATTGTTTTTTGATGGGGGGAAAAATACTGTTAAAGCCAAACAGTGGCTTGATAAGCGTTATGGAGACTCTGCACCAGGGAAATCAACTATTATTGACTGGTATGCTGAATTTAAACGCGGTCGTACAAACACCGATGATGCTGAACGCTCTGGTCGCCCAAAATCGACAGTTGTTCCGGAAAACATAAAGTCCACAAAATAGTTTTGAAAGACCGTAAAGTGAAGTTGCGTGAGATAGCTGACACCTTAAAGATATCAGAAGGTAGTGTGTTTACAATTTTACACGAAAATTTGAGCATGCGTAAGTTGCTTTCGAAGTGGATGCTCACACCGGACCCAAAACAACAACGCGTCGACGATTCAGAGTGCTGTTTGGAACTGTTCAAGCGAGATAAGAAGGATTTCTTTCGTCGGTATGTGACAATGGATGAAACATGAATCTATTACTACACACCTGAATCAAAAAGATCGATTTCGATTTAAAAATTTGGCTCAAATGAAGAAGTGATTGCCGAAACTGAGGCCTATTTTGAGAGCAAAGACAAATCGTTCTACAAAAAAGGCATCGAAAAGTTAGAGGAGCGTTGGAATGAATGTATCACTCTTGAAGGAGAGTATGTTGATAAATAAAGTCGAATTTCTAAAAAAAAAAATTGTTTTCTTAGTTAGACCGGAGACTTATTGAATGATGTAGTACATTAAAAATTTTTAAATTCCCATTGAAAAGCTGATTAATGGGGTGTATGCCTCAGTCGATTCTTGAAGTGGTAATATTGACTTTTGTAAATTTGTATTGCAAAGGAAGAAATCTATGTAAGCAATTAAAATTGTAATATAGTTTACTAAAATATTAATAGATACTTCCGCTCTCTCGCAGCGGGTGTTGTAACTACGTAAATGTCACTCTGCGTGGTTATAGTTTCGATCTTCGCTAATATCTTATATGACATCTTATATGGCATTAACTTAAAAATAGCTTCTTATATGGCATTAACTTAAAAAAATCTGTGGGCAACACATGACTTTCCTTATTTAATACAATGAATTGACTACTTTTACAGTTAAAAAAATATGTTATTCTTATAGTAGATACTTATATTCTTTCTAAGATATTGAATTTTCGTCAATGAGTCGTCATTTTCATTGATTGAGCTTCCTTTTTATCCATTTGGCGAGATTTTTGTTAATTTGGCAACAATTAAAAATGTCGACATTCCGCCAAATTCGTCGCCAGAATCTCGCCAAGCGTTATGGACGGAGAAATAAGTTATTCTTACAGCAGATAAATGAGTATTGGCGTTCAAATACAAAAGTATTACTCAAAGTATCTTTTTTCATGAATGGGACCAGCTAGATCCACGAGAATGATGTTACCCAATGTATCGCATGGTATTACATATGAAAAGTGAACACGTTTCACAATAGGAAATATTTTCTTTTTATTTTATAAAACCTTTTGATAATTTTTTTGAAAAATGTGAAATATCTCGAGAACGGTTCATGTTAGCGTTCCAAAATTTATGTCAATCGTTTTCTAATGAAAGATTACTTAAGAAATGTCTATTTGCGTAACTTTATGAGCGGCTTTGATTTTTTGACAATTTTTTCAAAATTTCAGTCGAAAATTTAGGGGGTTCTGAACATTCGATTGCGCATAAAAACAATAGGTTTCCAGCGTTTACGGATTGTGATTTTTGTACCCAATTTCGTTGGAATCGGTCCATTCGTTCGTCAGTTATCGTTTCCACAGACTCACTGACACATACACACAGACATCACTTCAAAAGTGTTTGATTCGTGATCAGGGGTGCTTGAAACGTGCTCTCCCGTCGAAAACTCGAATTCGAATTTTCGACCCCGTCACAATACTTTCCTTATACATTACGTATATAAGGAAAGTAAAAATAGCTTCTTATATGACATTAACTTAAAATCGCAATTTTTTGAGTTATAACGCTATCGTAACTGACGTGCTACACTATAGATGTAGCAAACATGTTTTATAAAACAGAGCGTTTTAAAATGTCGCCATCATCCCTAAAAGTCTGGTAATTATTTCCCGGTTATGCATCAGCCACTGCACTAAAGCACTAACGTGATCCCAAGCACCATTCCCCAAAATGTGACCGGATTTGTCGCTCTCTCCATGATACCAAACCCTGAATTTAACGGATCGGTAGTTCCGAATATTACCATCTATTAAAGATCCAATGTATTCTTGAAATATGCCAACTGTTTCATTTGATATACTTATATATTGCCTGTCATTATATTAATCTGTAATTCTGAACGCATGCTTAGCTATATAGTAGTTATGTTCATCAACTGATTTTAAGCGCGTCGATGTATGAGGGAGTTTTCATTGCTAACTGACGATCCTAAACAGACCTAGTGATATAGGCTGTGTTCGAAACTATTAATCAAATTAGTTAGAAAATGCGTTCAAAATGTAGAGCTGCTTTCAAAGGTTTCGAATTGAATTCTGACGTCACAATTTGTACCAAGCCCCGATCCAACCGATTGACAGATCTGAACACACCACTAAACAGTCTTTTGAGTGGCATCAAAAACAGTTGTTTACTTTCATTATGTTTATGTTTTAAAAACAATTGGGGGCATCAGGGTCAGAGAAATTAGATTAAATGGTATTAAATTAATTTAAAGGATTCATTCATCCGAGTTGTTTTCAGTAAGGCAATTACATTTAAAAAGCATTATTTAACATTTGGATTTTAAGTAGAAGTAAACGTGAAAACTTTACTTGTCCCTGTGTTAGATTTTCACTTGATAACGATCACTTACTTCTCTCTAAAAGGTTTGTGGTCTCCGGTTTATTTTGATTTTGCTGCATTTTAATGAAAATATATTATTTTTATGACTGTTTGTTCGTATGAAATGTAGCGATCGCATCTCAATTTTTCGTACTGGTTGAAATGCGGTAAAGTGTAGATAAGTGTTAATATCACTTATTATTGAGTAACTTATGCCTAATTGCCTTTGAACTGAGGTATTTCTAGCTCGTTATTTGTAAGTGTAACACCCATTCGCATTGAATTGTCTTGTTGCAGAAGTATAACACAAGTAAGGCAATTAAGAGAAAAAGAAATTCTGCTGAGCTTGTTCTTAGCTTTCGAAGTAGCTGTATTGTTATTTTCGTTTCAAGCTGAGTTATTTGAAATTTTGTATCTCTATTTTTGCTATAAAAAATGAAATCGCGTTATAATCGATGGACCTGGGCCCTCATTTCGATTAAGTATGTAAATACCGACATTCAATGTAGGTTATAATTATGTGTATCAATCA
Source organism: Amaurobius ferox (assembly GCA_951213105.1). Classification (NCBI taxonomy): domain Eukaryota; kingdom Metazoa; phylum Arthropoda; class Arachnida; order Araneae; family Amaurobiidae; genus Amaurobius; species Amaurobius ferox. Next base: position 4,326,655 of record OX578136.1, read on the forward strand.
TGCCGTTACTTACCGATCATCTGATATTAGAAACTTAAATGCTATATAGAACTGTATATGAATAAAATTAGGTTATTTTACATTCTTTAGAATGTTCGATATAAACAGGCAAATTTTCAAAATCAATCATTAGCGCTGAAATGCATTTCATGTGCCATAACAGTTTTATGTCGCTATGTTATTTTTGTATCAAACAAATATATCCATTTTTTGTACGCAGTATCAACTATATGTGTAGTTTCACGTACTTTAATATGTTTTTGAGCTATAAGAAATGATTTTAAATATGTTAAATTAAGATAAAGCATGTTTTTATTTCATTTTTTTTACGTTCACAATATTTTAAATTGCTTTCCTGTCTATTAGATAATTGCAGAATTTTAATGAAGTTCGGTGAAACATCCAAGTGTTGTTCGCCATAGCATCGAAATTTCGGTCGCAGTCCTTGCCGCTCTCGTGGCTCTGAGGTAAAGGCGGGGGAGTCTTGCCTGGCCATGAGAGTGCGGGTTCGATTCCCGCTGGAGGCTTGGCTGTTTCTCTTGTGTCTTGTGTCTCCTTTCCTATCTGATTTCTCTCTCTTTCTCTCCTTGATCGGTGTACCCACGGCCGAGTGGTTGGGACTGGCTGACTGACTTGACCACTGAAATGCGGGCAGTCGACCCTCGGAATGGAGTATGACTCTACGAAGACGGTTTAGACAGGCTACGTGTGTTGGGTTTTTCATGGTTTCCCCAGCATGTTACGTGAATACGACGTAGTTCCCTTAGAAAGTCCTCCATGAAAGGCATTCCTCCCGATTCTCAATAATCGGTCTTGCGTCAGGGCGATTGGTTCCTGGGTCGTCTATGGGCCGGAGGCCCTTTTCAGGGCCTCCGGCCCATAGGTCGTTCCTGGGAAACAACCACCCTGACGCAATTCCGAGCAGGCATTTTGCAATTTTTTATAATTAAAATTCCCTTTTTAGTTTAAGATTTTAAATTAATATTTAATTAAAATTCCCTTTTTAGATTATAAAAATAACGTCAATGTTATTCAGTGTTATTTTTATATAACTGCTGTAAAATTAAATTTATTTTGATGATAATATTTTAATATATGCATTTGATTTTGTAACCCAACCTATTTTATTTTATTAGTAATTGCTTCTCCATTTTAACCTAGGTTAACTTTTATTTATTGAATGATCTAATAAATTGATAATGTAAAATGCTCTCTGTTTATAAATGAAATTATAATTCTTATACACCCCATTTTCAATTACATTAATTTTCATTGAAATTAAAATCAATTCAATAAGATGTAAATCTATTTTTTATGAGGATGCTCCAAAAATTTAAAACTGTGACACAATTGTTTCTCTTTCTAATATTAAAATACAGCACTGAATATTGGAAGAATCGATGTAGATCATTTATCACTAGATAGCGCCACTAAAACTAGAGCATATCGTATTTAGAAGATATTACGCTAGATGGCGTCACTAGAAATTAAATATAATCTCATTTAAAGAGGAGTCTTCCTTAGATGGCGCCACTAAAATTTGAATGGATCGCACTTAAAGGATTTTTCAATAGATGGCGCCACTACAATTTGAAAGGAATGCTGATAGATTAGTAAAAGTTATAGAAACAAAGCTGGTTGAAGAGATTAAGATATTTTTAATGCTCTCATATCCATAGTATTATACGCCCAGCTGTATGTTTCTAATAATATAAATTTTAAGCATGGTATCGTTTTTGCATTAAAAATTACTGAAATATGCATACTAAAGTATATAGATTTATAGCACAATTAAAATTCTTACTGAAATATACAGATTTATAGCACAATTAAAATGCTTACTAAAGTATACAGATTTAAAGCAGACAAGATCCATTACAGATTGAATTGTTTTTCTTTGTATACATTGCATAATACATATAGGCTTGGAAAAAAAGGTATGCCATGAAATGAAGTGAATTGCGTTAAATATATAATCTACCCATTGCATAAAACAAACGAACTTTCAGAGAAATCGAATGTTCAACTAAAATGTATTAAATAAGGACATACTTGGAGTTACAAATTTACATTGTATGAACAGTTCTGCATACTTTACAAATTTACGTACTTTATTGTATGTCAGTTTCGGACTTTATTAAACCGTTGTAATAACCATTGTTCATAAACCGGAATTGATTTTCTTTATGCCTAATGTTATAAAAGTTACATTTTTAACAGTGAAAATTGACTGATAATGCTAAATAAAGGTTAAGCAAAGATCGATTATATCGAGCATAACACCGACTTAAATCTGATTGTGCGTGAAATTTTCGTTGGCTTAGTAAATCTCAATCGATTCTAATAGTATGTTTTATATAAATCGTTAAACTTAATCGAACTTGCTGTTACTCTTTTTTTCAACTCAATGCAAGCTCGGCTTTCGTTGTTAGGGTTAGTTTGAGTAGGGATCGGATTGGATCCGGATCAGATTGCTTTCAGTTACTGTGAAAAAGCAAACATCGAGTAGGGTCCTGTCAGCTGTACTCAATGTTTGGAAAGTTTATAAAGGAACTTTAATAGTAGTAGGAAATGTGGCTTGTTGATTTCACGTGTGAAATGAACAAGAATGCTAGGTTCTGGCCCTGCAGATCATTACTACTTAAGTCTTCTTTAAAAATGTTTTTATTTTGAGTCGTTTTCTCATACTATTTATTGTACAGAAAAAAAAACATTTTTTTTTTTAGAATTCGATATTTTGATGGATAAACACGTTTTAAGACTTCCTGAACCCATTTCGAACGTTTTTGCAAATATGTGTGTGTGCGTTGGTAATCAATATTCTAGGGAGGTGGCGTAACAATCTGGAAAGCAAGCAACTACTCTTGGAGGCTTCAGACAGTCCGCCAATCGCACAGAGAAATTTTGAAGTGAACGGAGATTGATTGCAAAACCTTCTTCTTAAACCTAGACACTGTAAAAAAAAACAGGGAAAGGAAGTAGATTACAGTACACTGTAGAAAGTTTTGTTTTTGCTGAGAATTTTATTTCAAAGGGAAATGTGTTATTTTTCTTAGAAAACACGAGGTTTTCCAAATTAAGAAATCCACTTAGAATGCATTCTAAAGCCACAGGCCCAGATATTCTACTCTTGGGAGAGTAGTAAATCCCGCCTTTGAGCGAACGGTTTGAGCTTTTGCTTTCAGATCTGTGTGTTCCAGGTTTAAATCTCGGGCATGAGTAGCGAGTTCTTAGCATATATGTTTGTAGTGGTTCACAATTCACCCTAAACCGCAAGAGCCGGTCAACAGCCCTCTAAGCAGAAATAATCCAGCCCAATCCGAGAGCTGCAAATCGATTCTTTATTTAACGTCATTTTTCTTTTAAAGTATAAATTCTTTATTTAACGTATCAATTTTTTATTAAATTTTATTGAAAACTTTTTTCCATCCTTTACAGAAATCTGGATTTTCCATCGTACAGGACAGCTGAATACCTAATTTTAGACTGTGGGACAGAAATTTCGGAACATTACTGTTCGCCACCATGGTGTCATAATGATATATACATTTGCTGGAGTTCAGTGATTAAGAATGATTTTCAAAGAATCGGGCGTTCACTTGGATCACCTAATGATGACTCGTGCTTACTGTTTTCTCTCGTTCGTTGTGCTGTATTTTAGTTCTGATAATATGTATTTTGTCACAAATTTGAAGATCTTTAACATCCGTTAAGCTCAACAATTTTTTTATAGATGCAATAAATCATTTCCTTGTTTGTAATAGATTACGTGATATAGTAGCATTAGCAGAAAAAGGTTCTACATGGAGGAATTTTAATTTGGAAATGTGCAATATCATTTTAATATTTTAAAAATGGGTATGATAACCCGTTTTTGTATTATATGTAAAGCAATTTGTCAATTTCTCCAGCCTGTATTATAGGTCAGCTGAGGAATGAAATAGGGCAAAGTCCAACTCAAATATTATGGCAGAAGACACTGATGAAGATTTAAAAATGACGGCTCTATCACAAGAAGAGTTGCATATGTATTGTAAAATAAATGCCAGTTTTTTCTTATCATCTGCGATAAGAGGATGAATACAGAAAAGTTTAACTACTCCGAAGACATTGATAAAATTTTAACATTCCTTTCGGCTATTTTCTTCAATTTAGAGCCTATGTGAAAATCAGGCTTCATGTATAAGCGCAAAATACATTTGTGGACCATAATACTTATATATAGGTTCTTGAAACATTGATGCACTCAAAATACTTACATATAAGCACGTGGGATTACAGTGATAGTTTGACGTTCGTAAAACATTGAAGCACACAGAACACTAACATATAAGCTCGTAGATTACTAGTGGACTGTAGTACTTATAGATTCATGAAACACTGATGCCTCCATAACACTTACGTAAGTACGAGGTACATTGGCGGGTCATAATACTTATTTATAGATATTTGAAACGGAACTGCACCTAGAATAGTTATATATTAGTTTTTGAAGCATTAATGCGCCCAGAATACTTACCTATAAGTTAGTGCCATGCTGGTGGACAATATATAGTTATACAGTATTGTGGCAATTAATTGAGAAATGCAGTTTTTTTTATAAAATTCAGTTTTATTCAAGTTTTCTATGGATACATTTAAAACTAATAAGTGATATGACCTCCCCGAGACTTTATAACATCACAGACACGTTTTGGCATGGAATGTACTAGACTAGCACATGTAGTTTTAATTTCAATGTCTCTGAACCATATGTCAATAACGGCCGAAATTAGCTTCTCCATCGTCGTACAGTCAAATTTGTGAAGCCGTTTTTTGACAATAGCCCACAAATTTTCTGTGGGATTCAAGTCTGGTGAATTCCCGGGCCAATCCAGTACGGTAATATTTTTTTTTTGAGCAGAAATTTTTGATTCGCTTCGAAGTGTGACATGGCAGGCTGTCTTGTTGGAAAACGCAATCTCCGTTCGGCCACAGTTTAGCCATGGTTGGAAGCACTTTTCGGGTCAATATGACTTCGTAACTGGCACTGTTCATCATTCCCTCTACGGGAACAAGAGATTCTGTCCCCAAAACATCTTTTTGGGCGGATGCTTGGGTGCTTGATTGATGTGGTGCTGATTGAGAGGTTCTCCTTGGCTCCTTCTCACGAACATATATCTAATTCCCTGAACCACAAAATGTGTTTGTCAGAAAAGAGAACTTTCTCCCAGTCCTTCTCAGTCCATGTTTTGTATTTTCGTGCCCATTCCAACCTTTTTTTCATCATGCGAAGCGTCAGAAGCTGCTTCTTGTACGGTCGACGTGCTCTTCGTCCGCGTTCTAACAGCCTGTATCGCACTGTTGAAGGTGCAATATCAACACCAGCTGCCATCATGGATTTAGACAGGTCAAAACTGGTTAATCGAAGATTTTTAACACTCATTCGATGTAAAGTTTTGTCGTCACGAGTCGAAGTTGATCTTTTTCGGCCGCATCTTCCAGAGTGGTTGGTTCCAGCATTTCCTGTTTCCTGAAACCGCTTCCAGATCCTCCCGACACTTGCTGTACTCACTCCACATATTTTACCTATTTCCTCGAACGTCTTAGAAGTGTGTTCTCTAAGCGCAATCACTTTAGCACTTTGTTTCGCGCTGATATCCATGACGCTGAGACTGAGAAACTACCACTGAGAAAATACCGCAACAACTGAGAAACTACCACTGCGGAACACCTGCCACCTGGCGGAGGAATTTGAACACCTGCTACTTACCAGGTGCATACGAACACCTGCTACTTTGATAATAACTACAATTTGAACTCTGAGCTATTTTGGAGTGCTTCTTCCTAAGCTTACGTGTGATAAAACGAAAAAAATGACATTTCTCAATTAATTGCCACAATACTGTATATACGTTCATGAAATATTGATGAACCCATAATACTTATATATAGGTTCTTGAAACATTGATGCACCCAGAGTACTTACATATAAGCTCGTGGCATCCTGGTGGACAATAATAGTTATATATACGTTCATGAAACATTAAAACCCATAATACTTATATATAGGTTCTATGAAAAATTGATGCGCGAAAGATACTTACATATAATGAAACGTTGATGATCCATAACACTTATATTTAAGTGCGAGGTACAGTGGTGGGCCAAAATATTTATATAACATTGATGAATCTATAACAGTTAAATATAAGCTCGTAGCTTCCTGGTGGACCATAGTACTTATGGATGCATCAACATTCCATGTATCTATATATAACACTCATATATACGTGCGATGTACATTGGTGGGCCATAATACTCATAGGCTCTTGAAACATTGGTGAATCTATAACATTGTATCTTTCTGGTGGACCATAGTACTTATGGATGCATCAACATTTTATGTATCTGTATATATAACATATAAGGCTCATATACTTGTATAAGTGCGATGTACATTGGTGGGCCATAATAATTATAAATTCACCAATGTTTCAAGAGCCTATAACACTTATATATAAGCTCATAGCTTCCTTGTGCACCGTAATACTTATGAATGCATCAACATTCCATGTATCTATATATAACACTCATATATGAGTTCGAAATACATTGGTGGGCCATAATGCTTATAGGTTCATAAAATGTTGAGGAATCCATAACATTTATATATAAGCGTGATGTACATTGGTGTACCATAATATCTATATATAGGTTCATGAGGCATTGATCCGACCATAACACTTATATATAAGTCCTGGAAACATTCGAAATCCTTAACACATATAATTTCTTGAAACATTGGTAAATCCTTAACACTTATATGTTAGACCATAGTACTTATATATACATTCATGAAAGATTGATGCACCCGGAATACTTATATTATATCAGCTCGTAGGTTCCTGGTGGACTATAGTAATTATGAATGCATCAATATTCCATGTATCTATATATAACATATATAAATTGCGATGTAAATTGGTGGACCATAATACTTATAGGCTCTTGAAACATTGGTGAATCTGTAACATTTATATATAAGTTTGTAGCTTCCTAGTGGACCATAGTACGTATGAGTGCATTAACATTTCATGTATCTGTATATAACACTTAATAAGCGCGATGTACATTAGTGGGCCATAATACTTACATATAGGTTCTTGTAACATTGGTGAATCCATAACACTTATATATAAGCTCGTAGCTTCCTGGTCGACCATAGGACTTATATATAGATTCATTAAATGCTGTGCCATCCATAATACTCATATATAAGCGCGAAGTACATTGGTGGATCAGGGCCATATTACTTATATATACGTTCATGAATCCATAACACATATATAAGCGCGATGTACATTGGGGGCCATAATACTTATATATAGGTTCATAAAATACTGAAGTACACGGAGCAGTCATATATAAAGACTGCGCAAAATACAATTTTGGACCATAATACTTATAGATGAATCAACGTTTCATGAACATATATATAACATTTATATATACGCGATGTACATTGGTAGACCACAATACTTATAGTATTGTGGTTCATGAAACATTGATGCATCTACAATACTTATATATAGGTTCATGAAAGATTGATGCACCCTGAATACTTACATATAAGCTCATAGCTTCCTGGTGGATCATAGTATTATATATGGATACATGAAACGTTGATGAATCCATAACACTTATATATGAGCGCAATGTACATTGGTGGACCATAATACTTATATATAGGTTCATGAAGCAATGATGTGACCATATATTTACATATAGGTTCTTGAAACATTGGTGAATCCTTAACACATATATATAAGCTCGTAACTTCCAGATAGACCATAGTACTTATATATGTTGATGCATTCATAATACTCATATAAGCGCGAAGTACGTTGGTGGGCCAGGGAAATATTAATTATATATACGTTGATAAATTCATAACACATATATGCGCGATGTACATTCATAATACTTATATACATAGGTTCATGAAACATTGAAATACATAGAACAATCATCCATAGAGACTATGCGAAAATCAGGCTTCATGAGTAAGGGCAAAGTACAATTTCGGATCATAATACTTATATATAGGTTCATGAATCCATAACACTTATATATAAACGCAATGTACATTGGTGGACCATAATACTTATAGTTTCATGAACTTATATATAAACGCGATGTACATTGATAGACCACAATACTTTTATATAGGTTCATCAAACATTGATGCACCCGGAATACTTACATATAAGCTCGTAGCTTCTTGGTAGACTATAGTACTTATATATAGATTCATTAAATGATGATTCATCCATAATACTCATATAAGCTCGAAGTACATTGGTGGGCCAGTGCCATAGCACTTATATATTAGGTTCTTGAAACATATGGTGAAACCATAACATCTATATATGAGCTCGTAGCTTCCTGGTAGACCATAATACTTATATATAGATTCATTAAATGTTGATGCATCCATAATACTCATATATAAGCTCTAGGTACATTGGTGGGCCAGTGCCATATTACTTATATTTACGTTGATGAATCCATAATACGTTTATAAGCACTATGTACATTGGGGCATTATACATATATTTATAGAGGTTCATGAAATATTGAAGTACACAGAACAGTCATATAAAGAGACTATTCGAAAATCAGGCTTGATGCGTAAGCGAGGAGTACGAATTTGTACCATACTTATATATAGGTTCATAAAACGTTGATGAATCCATAACATTTATATATAAACGCGATGTGCATTGGTGGACCATAATACTTATATATGGGTTCATGAAGCATTGACGCGACCATAACACTTATATATAGGTTCTTGAAACATTGGTGTATCCGTAACACTTATAGGTTAGACCATAGTACTTATATATAGTTTCGTGAAAGACTGATGCACCCGAAATACTTATATACAAGCTCGTAGCTTCCAGGTGGACCATAGTACTTATATATGGATACATGAAACGTTGATGAATTCATAACACTTACATTTATATAAGCGCGATGTACATTGATGCACCCATAACACTTATATATAGGTTCATGAAAGATTGGTGGACTATAATACTTATAGGTTCATGAAACGTTGATGCATCCACTATATTTACTTGCAAGTTCGTGGTATCTTGTGAACAATATATAATGTTACATTTTTATTATATTTCCTTCTTATTATTTTCTCTCTCACCTTTTGTTACAATACAATTATTCCGTTTTTACTGTTACAATTTTCATTTTAACCACTTTATTTCTTTATAAATTTCCCTTCTTTTACTATTCCAATTGGACTATTTCCTATTATCTCATTTTTATTTAGTTTTCTTTCCTATTGTTCCATATTCTCGCTCCCATTGTTTCGTTGTTATTTAGTTCTCTCTCCCATTATTCCATTTTTACTATTTTCTCTGTTCTAGTGTTCCTCTTTGCCATTTGCTCTCCTCCATTGTTTCTCTTTTTACCATTCTCTCTCCCCCATTGTTTCTTTTTTTCTATGTTGTAGTGTTCTCTTTTCGACATTTGCTCTTCCCCATTGTTTCTCTTTTTACCATTTTCCACCCCTTTTGTTTCTTTTTTACCATTTCTCGCTCCCATTCTTTCTTTTTTTACCATTTTCTTTCTCCCATTGTTTCTGTTTTACCATTTCCCACCCCTTTTGTTTTTTTACCATTTTCTTTCTCCCATTGTTTCTGTTTTACCATTTCCCACCCCTTTTGTTTTTTTACCATTTTCTTTCTCCCATTGTTTCTGTTTTTACCATTTCCCACCCCTTTTGTTTTTTTTTACCATTTCTCGCTCCCATTCTTTCTTTTTTTACCATTTTCTTTCTCCCATTGTTTCTTTTTTTACCATTTTCTCTCTCCCATTTTTTTATTATTTTATCTGTTCTATTGTACTTTTCTCTTTTCTATTGTTTCATTTTTACCATTATTACTTTTCCGGTGTTACGTCTTTCACTCTTCTTTTATTGTTTTAATTTTACTAGTTCCTCTTTTTATTATTTTCTTCTTTTGTTTATTTTTCATTATTCTAGTTCTGAATCATTTTTATTTTATAATTATTTATCAATAATCGTTTAAATTCACTATTTCTCTATATTGTTTATATTCTGCCCTCTCCTTTCTTCCATTCTTAATCTCCACTAATATATATATATTTTTTTACTTCTCGCATCTCCTATTGTTTCAGTTTTATTATTTATCAATTATCGTTCAAATTCACTATTTCTCTTTATTTTTTATATTCTGCCCTCTCCTTTCTTCCATTCTTAATCTCCACTAATATTTATTTTTTTTTACTTTTCGCATCTCCTATTGATTCAATTTTATTATTTTTACTCTTATCTTTTTTGTTCCAATTTGACCTTTCTTATTGTACAATTTTTATTATTTTATTTCTTACTTTTTGTGCTATTGTTTCAATACTATTTAAACATTTTCATTTCATTATTATTTAGATTTTTCTATTCCAATTGTCACCATTTTCATTCTTTTATTATTTTCCTTTCTTTTATATTTCCAATTTTACTATTTTCGCTTTCCTTTGTTCCTTTATTTTCTCACAACTATTTGTTTCCTTTTTACTCTTTTCTCTCGTCTATTGTTCCATTTTTACTCACTATTATTCCCAATTTACTTCTTTTACTGTAGTATAGTTTCAATTCACTAGATTTCCATTTACCGTTGCTTAATTTTTATTTTCTTCTTTTGTTCCATTTTCATTCTTTTGTTAACATAGTATTATTTTATCATTTTCATTTTACGATTATTTCTTCATTTTCCATTCCTATTTTTACTCTTTTATTTTCCAATTTTACTATTTTCACCCTTTATTCTTTCTAATTTTACCATTTTTTCTCTTTTATTGTTTCAATTGTTACTGTTTTCACTCTTCTACTATTCCAATTTTGTTTTCTTTTTCCTATTGTTTCATTTTCATTATTTTACTATTTTCTCTCTCCTACTATTCCAATTTTATTGCTTTCTTTTTCCCATTTTATCATTTTCATTTTACAATAATTTCTTCATTACCATTCCTGTTTTTGCTCTTTTGCTTCCAATTTTACTATTTTTACCCTGTATTAATTCTAATTTTATTATTTTTTTCTCTTTTATTGTTTCAATTTTACTATTTTCTCTCTCCTACTATTCCAATTTTACTGGGTTTTTCCTATTGTTCCATTTTCATTATTTTTCTCTTTTTTTCCAATTTTACTATTTTCTCACTCCTACTATTCCAATTTTATTGCTTCATTTTCATGATTTTTCTGGTTTTTTTCCAATTGTTACTGTTTTCACTCTCCTACTATTCCAATTTTGTTTTCTTTTTCCTATTGTTTCATTTTCATTATTTTACTATTTTCTCTCTCCTACTATTCCAATTTTATTGCTTTCTTTTTCCCATTTTATCATTTTCATTTTACGATAATTTCTTCATTACCATTCCTGTTTTTACTCTTTTGTTTCCAATTTTAATATTTTTACCCTGTATTAATTCTAATTTTATTATTTTTTCTCTTTTATTGTTTCAACTTTACTACTTTCTCTCTCCTACTATTCCAATTTTACTGGGTTTTTCCTATTGTTCCATTTTCATTATTTTTCTCTTTTTTTCCCAATTTTACTATTTTCTCACTCCTACTATTCCAATTTTATTGCTTCATTTTCATGATTTTTCTGTTTTTTTTTCCAATTGTTACTGTTTTCACTCTCCTACTATTCCAATTTTGTTTTCTTTTTCCTATTGTTTCATTTTCATTATTTTACTATTTTCTCTCTCCTACTATTCTAATTTTATTGTTTTCTTTTTCCCATTTTATCATTTTCATTTTACGATAATTTCTTCATTACCATTCCTGGTTTTACTCTTTTGTTTCCAATTTTACCCTTTATTCGTTCTAATTTTACTATTTTTTCTCTTTTATTGTTTCAATTTTACTATTTTCCTCTCCTACTATTCCAATTTTATTATTTTCTTTTCCTATTGTTTCATTTTCATTATTTTTCTCTTTTTTTTTCCAATTTTATTATTTTCTCTCTCCTACTATTCCAATTTTATTTATTTCTTTTTCCTATTGTATCATTTTCATTTTACGATTATTCCTTCATTACCATGCCTATTTTTACTCTTTTCACCCTTTATTATTTCTAATTTTATTATTTTTTTCTCTTTTATTGTTTCAATTTTACTATTTTCTCTCTCCTACTATTCCAATTTTACTGGGTTTTTCCTATTGTTCCATTTTCATTATTTTTCTCTTTTTTTTACTATTTTCTCACTCCTACTATTCTAATTTCATTGCTTCATTTTCATGATTTTTCTGGGTTTTTTTCCAATTTTACAATTTTCTCACTCCTATTCCAATTTTATTGCTTCATTTTCGTGATTTTTCTGGGTTTTTTACAATTTTCCCTGTCCTATTATATATTTTATCATTTATTTCCCTATTTTTTTGTTACTATTTTAAATTTTATCATTTATTTCCCTATTTTTTGTTATTATTTTAAATTACTTTTTGCTTCATTTATATTATTTTCCTCCACTCCTTTTATTCTGTTTTCACTCATTTATTGTACCATTTTTATTATTCCCCCCTTCTTCATTTGTTCCAATTTTACTGTTTTGTACCTCCTATTATTCCAATATTTCTACCTTTTCTTTCTTCCATTATTCCAAAGTTACTGTTTTTTATCTTTTTCTCATCTATTATTCTATTTTTATTACTTTTATCTCTTTGTTTCAAATTTATAATTTTATCTCTCCTGTTATATATGCTTCCTCTTCTTTTGTTACTATTTTAATTTTTCTATTGCTCCATTTGTATTATTTGACGCCTCTCCTTTTGTTCTATTTCACATGTTTATTGTGCCTTGTTTTATCACCCCTCTTCATTTGTTCCAATTTTGTTATTTTCTTTCTCTCCTGTCGTTCCCCATCTGTTATTTTATCACTCCTATTGTTACATTTTTACTTGCCTATCGTTCCATCTTTGGCATTTATAATTCTCTTTTTACTTTACCGCTATTATTTTTATTCCTTTATTTTCCAATTTTCACCTTTTATTGTTGCTTTTTGTCTCTCCTGTTGTTTAAATTTGACTATTTCCTCTCTCCTATTATTCCAGTTTTATTAGTTTCTCTTGCCTATCATTCCAAATTTTACTGTTTTCTCTCTTCTATTGCTCCATTTTCATTATTTTTCTTTTTTGTTGTTTCAATTTTGTAATTTTCTCTCTCCTTTTGTTGTATTTACCATTTTTTTTATTATCCCCCCTATATATTCCGATTTAATATTTTCATTGTTTCCCTCCTTTCCTTTTATTTTTACTCGTTCTAATACTACTGTATCATTTTCATTTTATAATTATTCCTCTTTTACTGCTCTAATTCTCATTATTTTTTTTATTATTTCAATATTTTTCTTCCTCTGCTAATATTCTAATTTCATTTTGTCTTTTTATCTCTTTTTCATACGTTTTGGTTGTACCATTATTTTCTTTTTTAAATTTCCAATTCTAAATTTGCGTTTGTTCCTATTATTGTAATCTATTTTCCTTCTTTTGTTATATGCTATTTTATTGTTCGCTATTTTGCTCTTTCAACATGTTTTTTTTTTTCGATAGTTAGAATTCGATTACTTTACTTTTCGGGTTTTCTTAGTATTTTATTCTCTTATTATTTTCCCTCTTTTATTGTTCCAATTCTACTTTGCCACTTCTCTTGGTAGTTCTTTTCAATTCTCATTTTATACCTCTAATTATATTTCCATTTTATCGTTTTTCCTCCTTTATTTTACTATATCTTTAAATTTTTCATATTTCTATTTAAAGTCATTTATTTCTTCTATGATATATTTTTCAATCAATTATTACTTTTTACCCTATTTTCTTATATTTATACATTCTACTATTTTCACTGGCTTTACTGTGGCTCTTCTTTTCTGTCGCCTGTTGTAATGGTACTTATATTTCTAGTATTATTTTACTTACTTAGTAGTTCCGGCACAAATCTATTTTCAGTCATCAACTATACTTATATTTAAACACAAGTAAAGAAATAATTGATGGAAAATATATCTTTGGAAAACAAATGATTTATCGAATTTAGTGAAACGGAGAATAGAACTCTTACAATGTATTGCTGGGTCTTTCTGCATTGTTATTCTATTTGTTCTTAAATACGTTCGCTTACCCCTCAGCACACAGTGTTTTTTACTTATTGATATACTTACAATATTCGTTTATTTCATCTTTTGGTTGTTACTCTCTAATTCTTAATGAAAAAATCTTTAATAATGAAATGACTCTCTAATAATGAAAGAAAATACCTTTATTTGCGTTTTTTATTTTTATTGGTTTACACAAATGTACAATATTTACAATGCATATGATAGAAAACAGTGGTTCCCGCTCGGTTTAGTTGAGAACAAAAGAGAAAATTTATTAAATATGCCTAGATTTAATTTCAATGTTTTGTAATTTACGGCATCCCTGGTTCTGTTTACTACATATCCACTTATTGACAAAAGATCTATGCAGTGGAATAGAAATGGCCACAGTAATAAGTGATTACAATATCATAGAGAAAGGACAATTTCTTACAGCACATCCGTACACTTTGAAGTTACATCGTGTGACCTCCTCTCGCGTGAATACATTTAGTGATAGGTAAGGTAGGGATCTTATAGATGCTGTCACAGATGTTGCACCTGCCAGATCCTACACACTTTCAGATGGCTGAAACTACCGTTCCACCTGGTTCCTCAAATAATGCCAAGAAAACGTCTTTGTAAGGACCTGAGCTTGGTGGACTGCTCGACTGTAATTCCACCAACCCCAGCTCCGGCATCATAACAAATAATTTTCTCAACTACGAACAAGTACCAGACTTTCAGCAATGACAGTCATTACGTAGGACATGCAGCAATTATTTGGGAACCATTTTTCTATGCGCCATATTGTTTGCTATTTAGATTCATGAGCAGTCATACCAGGCTTTAATTATTTACATTTCTGTCATAGACAAAGCTGTGCATCTACTTTCACGGTTATCGGATGGTTTCTGTCTAGGTGCGCCACTTTATGTTGCCAATGACTGTATATAACTTTGTTACAACATGATTTTTATTGGTAAAAGAGCAACGCAGATCTTGCCAAGGATCGATATTGTTTTCTATTAGGAAAAAAAATCACCCTTCTATGGAACAGTTCAATGACCCCGGAACATTCCGTTTCTAGTTTAGCTGGCGTTATTGCGAGATAAAATACAGAATTTTCAAATATTACTTTAGTTTCAATTTTAACAATATGACTATTATTATTTTCCTACGATATAATACTATATAAGGTTTACTAGATTTAAAAATTGCATGTATTTATATCAAGTAGCTGATTTATAAAGAAAAAAAAAATCAGATTTAAGTCACGTTTCTTACATAATTTATGTTCTGTCCTTAAATTGCGCCGATTGAAATCTATCTTTAGTCCGCTCCCTTACGCCAGTTGGGAACCACTGATTTATATCTTACAACAAGATTGAATCCTCGAAATATTGCAAATAGGCTCTTTCTCTACGGTAGGATTTTCAGTGACGTTCCTGAAAAAAAGGAAAAACATTAGTAAAAATAAATGATACATTTTCTGTCAATGACTATAAGCTTCTCAAATAATAATCGAATCTGTAAACCAGTGATGGATCCCTATTTTCAGATTTAAAATAATGGAATGTACCCTCTTCCTCCGTCATTTTGTACAGCAGAATCCTATGTTTATTGGATTCGATTTGGAATGTTTGTAAAAATGAACTTTAAATTATGTTTACAATACAGTTATATAAAAGAAATTTTTGAATAAAACAGCTGTTAGAAAATTGTGTTTTATTAAATAGAAAACTATGAACAAATGCATTCTGGGTACAGATGTAGTATAATCCCTTTCTTCATTCCTGGCGATTTCAGGCGAGATTCTGGCAATCCCTGCTATGATTTGAAAAACATTCCATTCTGGAAACCCTTTCCGAGTCTAAAAATTTTAAAATTTTTATGCTGTGCTCTATGAGCCGCAGAACAGATATTGCTACGTGCGACCTCGGGGCTGGACTGTGGGATGTTTCTTAGCGGGCGTGGGCCCATGCTTGAATTGCTGTATTTCAACTGTTGCACAAACGGCGATTTCTACCTTGGCGACAAAAGAAGCGGAGATGGTTTCCAGAATCTCACCTAAAATTGCCAAGAATGAAAAAGGGATTATACAAATCTGCTCCATATTCTGAATAGACACAATTTTTATTAGTGTCGTTATTAACAAACGCAAGTAATAATTTGGTTTGTATCGCATATTTTTATTTTTATTGAAAAAAAAAATGTTTTTTCTATCCAGTTACCTTGCATATTTTACAAATTATTGTATAAATATGGGAGTGTTACTTGAAAAAAAAATAGCAACCATTATTTTTCCATGAGAACCAGAATATTAAAAAGAATTGCTGGATGTAAACAGCAGCTACCTCATTTCAAGTACATGAAGTTCTTTTTGGTACTCGAAAGTTGACGGATCGCACTTTAAAAATTGAGGTATGGCTTCTCTCCATCGGTTGGAAACGACTATGGCTGTCAATAGAACATAACAAACTATTATGAAACACAAAATGGTAGGAATAAATGAAAATACACTAGATTAATCATTTAAAAATATTTTTTATTTTCTAGATATTTAAATTTAAAATATCCAGTTTACTTATAACTTTAAAATTTTTAACAATTATAATTTTAATAATTTAATTGCCTTTCAATGGTTTCAAATGAAAAAAAAAACATTTACTTATCAGTAATAATTTTGAATTTAATTCCTACATTCTCATTCAAATGATTCTGAATTCTATTTTGAAAATGTTCTGTTATGACTATTTCAAGAAATTTCTTTTATAAGTAAACTTGCGTCGTATTGGAATTAGTAAAATATCGGATGTGCTTTCTGCATCGAGAATTAATCGGATGTGCTTTCTGCATTAGATTAATTCCTGCAAAGCGACAGGGACTTCATTCTTCAAGTTATTGAATGTTCATCCATTTGGCGGCATTTTCAGTAGTATCTTTTAAATGATTGACTTACGGTAAAAGTGCAAATTATTCCGAAAATAGTTTTACGATTAAAGGTGCTTTAATTTTCAGTTTTGTTTGTTTTTACCCATTAATATATGTATTTAAGAATGAAATATTTGGGAGATAAACAACAAACGTTCATTTTTGAAATTCAGCCTACTTAAAAGATTCAAATACATTTATACATAAAATAAAATATTTCCTCTATGATTGTGTATGCAATACACTTGATCATGAAGATATGTTTTTATAAAAAAATTTCAGTGTCACTAGACTTCTTTGTTGTCATAAAGTAATCAGAAGCTATTTTATTTCAGATATTATAGTTTTTTTTTAATTTCAACTGTAAATGTGAGTATTAGGTATAGGTTTCCAAAATACAACAACGTTGATATGACACGATCATTAATATGCCAGATGTTACTACTCAAATGTATATTCCCAACGCTGGATTTACTATATGTATAGAGAAAGTATTCGAATCATGCCGAAAATCGCAACACGAGTTTTCGACGGATCTACACGTTTCGAGACCTCTAGAATACTTTTCTTTTCTTTTTTCTTCAAATGGCCAGGCACTTGACTCAGCGGCCAGAACGTGAAGCATTTAGCCGTTGCTCCAGGTGCACCAGAGGGGGACGGGACATAGACCTCTCGAATACGGAAAAACTATTTCGAGCGTGACGTCTGTCTGTATCCACTTAAACTCAAAAACTAAAAGACCGAAATTCATAAAATTGGGTAGGACCCTGGTGCTGATTAGTTTTGGGTACGAATCGTAAAAACAAAACCCTCCTTTTGTTGCGAAATAGCCCGTAAAAATTTCATGTATCCGTTCTAGCTAAAATACTAATGGACCAAATTTCACAAAATTTAGTGGATAAGTTACTTGTAGGATACTCTGGTGCTGATTAGATTTTAGTACGATTCGAAAAAGAACAACCTGCCTTTATTTGCGAAATGGCCCACAAAAACCTAAGAAAAAAAATTACGTATGATCAAATGTATCCATTAAATTCTTGTTTTATACTCAATTTTGACGAGAAAAAGAATCTAACACACTCCATTATACTTCAGGACTAACCGTCCTCAAGATATTTGAGATTTCTTGCATTTTTGTTACGCCGCTTTCGGGAAAATGTCCAATTACAAAACAAAAATTGAATTAAAAATGCAAATTTAGTGTTATTTTGTGCACTTAAACTCAATCTAATGAATTATTAAATAAATAAAGAAAATATCAATTTGGGTCTACAGGGAAAGTCATGAGCTGCCCACATCAGATTTTTACTTTCCTTGCAATACATAGTAATGTATAGGGAAAGTTTTGGACGCATGCCGAAAATCGCAACTCGAATTTTTGACGGATCTACACGTTTCAAGACCAATAAATAGAATACGAAAAAACTATTTTTAGCGTGGCGTCTGTGCATGTGTCTGTTCAATGTATGTATCCACTCTAACTCAAAAACTAACGGACCGAGTTTCACAAAATTTGGTAGGTAAGTCACTTGGGTGTGACCCTGGTGCTGCTTCATTTTTAGTACGATTCGGGAGAAAAGTACCCGCCTTTCTCTGAGAAATGGCCCGCAAAAATTGCCTGTATCTACTCTAGCTGAAAAACTAACGGACCAAATTTCACAAAATTCCGTAGATAAGCCGCTTGTAAGTTACCCCGGTGCTGATTAGATTTTAATACGATTCGGAAAAAAAATAACCTACTTTTTTTTTTTTGCAAAATGGTCCGCAAAAATCGTCAAAATCTAAAATAAAAGACTACGTATGCTCACATATATCCATTAAATGTTTGTTTTATACGTAATTTTTAATGAAGAAAAGAATAAGATCAACTCCATTACACTAGGGCTAACCGTTCTCGAGATATTTTAGTTTTTTCGTATTTGCTCTAGACCACCTTTGGAAATAAGTTCAGTTACCAAATGTGAATGAAAATTGAATTAAAAGTGAAATAAACTTAATTAAAATAAAGAGAATGTGGTTATAAGTCTGCAGGGAAAGTCATGTGCTGCTCACATCAGATTTTTACTTTTGCAATACATGGTAATATATAGGAATCGTGTCGAAAATCGCAACTCAAGTTTTTGACGAATCTACCTGTTTTGGGACCTATAGAACACGAAAAATCTATTTTTAAAGTGACGTCTGTGTGTGTGTGTCAGTATATCTCCCTGTGCAATGTATGCATCCACTCTAACTCAAAAACTAATGGTCCCAATTTTATAATATTTTATTGGCAAGTCACGTGTGTGTGACCCTGGTGCAAATTATATTTTGGTACGATTCGGGATAAAAGAATCTGCCTTTTAAGGGGATGGTGGAAGTTGAAATGAGCAAAATTCGACTAAAAACAGTTTTAATATATAACATTATTTTACACATTTAACATTTGCTTACGGGTGAGACAGCGTCCATCCCAAACGAAGAACCTTCCAAAAACACAGGTATTTGACATACCCTATCTCAAACAGTTCGATCTCCCCTTTGCAGGCATTGGCGTCCATGGAAATCGCTGACAGAAACATTGCACCTGCTGCAGCAGGTGCAATTTCGGTTATAGTAATTCTATATTCGGTTATAATAATCTTTTTTATATGGATTAACACAAATAATTTCTACAGAATTTGTATTAAGTTTTCTTTCTTAAACTAGCAGGTTGTTCCGCACTATGAACAGACTACAATATAGAGATACGGGAGAGTCGTCATAGTGATATCTATATAAATAAAGTTGAAAATCTGTCTGCGGGTGTGCATGTGTGTTTATCTTATCTTCAACTGACTTTCATTAAATGTTCGTGCTAGCCTTGGAATAGCCCCACTTAAAATAGACTTAAAATAGTTTGTAGGACCAAGGGTTATCGAGTTAATAAAAAATGCACAATTAAACCTTCCATACAGGTAGCATTGTACAGACTATATGTTTCCGCATATTTATTGGAAGATAATTATATCATGTCGCTTAGCAACTTAATTAAATCCAATGTACTTATATAGCAGTCCATTTTTATTAAATATTTTCAGATTTTAATAATAATGAAATATATATAAATTATATTTCATCGGAATTGCATTTTTGACTAAATTTTACAAATTACAGTCTTCGAGTTTAACTATTACAGGGATTATTGATATTTTCAATTTCTTACTTCATCTGTTTTATTTAAACAAAGGGATTTCAAACTCATCCAATACACGGGTATATCTTCTAATCCACTAGAATATGTAATACAACTTAATTAATACAGATTATTTTTCAGTTCGATGATATAATTTCTTATTAATTAGAATCTACGAATTATCTAAAACTCGTACCTTAGCTCATGTTAATTACTTAGTAAAAAGAATTGTGTATTTAGTTAAAGATAACGGAATTCCACTTACATTGTAGATGCACTCAGGAGCGATGACGCCCGGCATGTAAACCATCTTGAAACCCGTCAGATCACTTTTACAAGAGGCTCGTCTTTTCTAGAAATAAAAAGAAAGACCGTATAATAAAGGTTTTCGTTCATGGTCATCACAGTGGTTAAAATAGCATTTTGAAAAAATTTGGAAATAACAAAAATTAAAATATCTGTATGTTTGTTTTAAATAGGACACTTGAGTTATCTTCTGGATGCTCGTCGAAGAACGATTTATAATTATCATAAGGATTTATCTCCACAATAGTTTAACTGCAGCATATAGAAAGAGAAAGCAATGTGACGAAATAGTTACTTTGGATAGATTTTAATGTTTTGGATATTCCTGAACAAGTGAATTGGGGTTATTGTTTATGTAACTTTCTTTAGACAGAAGTTCATAATATTCAAGAGCCATTTTTGTCCACATAAAATAATTCGCTGATTATCTCCATAGTTAAACCATTGATTCCGGGAGCTTTCCCTTCATCGAATTCATGGATCCATTTTCAATTTCGTACAGGGTAACCAACTCTGTATTCTCCTGTCTATAATTTCCTCTAAGGAAATTCTCCACATTAATCGTAGGGAAGTGGTATTTCAAAATCTCTTCAATTGAATCTGTTCTTGGTTTGAATTCCATCCCTCTTGGTTACACAATGATTAACCAAGTTCTTTTTGCTTAAATTTTTAATCAGTTTATAGTGGGCACCAAAAGAATTATTTACAATTACCTTGCCTAGATAGGTTTTAAAACTTTCTGTTTTAATTTTAATGATCTTTTTCTTATAGTTCGTATGCTCTAATTTGTATTGCATCTTTTTCCTCTTCCTGGATTCTTCTTCCATTTCATTCTGGTATTTTCTCCTTAACGCTCTAACTCGACTTCTCATTATGGTCAGCTCATATGTCCACCATGTTGCATTTGCCTTTACTTTTTTCTTTTCTTTTATATTTTCACTACATATTTTTACCAACTCTTTTTCTATTTCCTCAATGTGTTTATTTCTAACCCTCGAACTTTATCTACTAGATTGTAGATTTCCTCTTTCCCACTAAGCCAGTTTAAATCACTGATACTCCCTTTTATTTGCCTTCTACTTAACTTTACCGCCATTCCTATATTAAATTCCATAATATCACTTATGGCGATACGATCATTCATTTTTCAGTCATTTATTAGATTGTTAACATTCTCGGTCATACCCACTCTATCGTGGTCTATCCGACTTGATCCCCTAATGTTAGTCAAAGTGGGATGACTATTGGAATTGTTCTCCACTTTTATATCGAGTCTTGAAATAAAGTCCAATAACTCTATTCCTCTCGCATCGTTGGGTCTCGGACCCCAAACATTGAATTTAGCATTGAAATCCCCACAAATTACATGCTGTTTATCCATTTTACTTCTAATCAGCGTTTCCAAACTTTTTAACTTCTTTACAAAGTCTTCTGAAGGGGGGGGGGGGGGGCAATAGAATGAAGTAATAATAAATCCTTCATTATCTATTTCTATTTGTACGCTCACCCTATCTCTACTATTATAAACGATATGGAGTCTACTTATTTTCGAACTTACAGTCAATCCTGTTCTTGGTCTATCCTGTGTAAAAATGAGGCTATAGTCCAGAGTAAATCCTATAATTTTATTTTGGGTATAATAGGGTTCATTTAAGAACCCTATGTCTATATTCTCTCTAATCAAGTCCTGTGAAAACAGGTCATTGGCTGCTCTGGCGTGGTTGAGGTTTAGAGATAAACACTTCAACCTAAATCCTTCATTCGTCCCCATAGTTAATCTCGGAAATAACAAAGTCAAGTTCTTTTTAGTAAACCGGACAATTCCTATCAATTGCCTTATGTACTGTTTTATATTTTGTTCCAAATCTTAAATTGTGATTCTCACAATTTCTGCACTTCGCTTCTGTGTTTTTGCAATTGTCAAATGTGTGTCTTGTATCCTCACAGTTAGAACAGCTCTGTTCTTTTGCAACACAAAACCTTCCAATGTGGCCAAACTTATAGCACTTGTAGCAAATATTTGCTCTAATATATTCTGTAAAGTCTATTCTCACCTATCCACGATTTATCTTTCTCTTCTTTTGGATTGCTTTAAAGGATTTAGTATCAATAACACAAACCCAGTTTGCTCCTCTTTTACCTTTAAAACTGAATTTGACTTAATTCTTCAGTAACTTCTATTTCATCGTTCTGGTCAATTATTTTCTCTCTTAGACTTTCTTTCGTATATTCCTCTTCTATCCCATACATTATTATTTGAAGTACTTTCTTCTTTGGTATGATTATATCGAATTTACCATTCAATAAATCTACTTGCTTAAACTCCACTGGTTCTGAGGTTTCTATCAAGATTCCACCCCTTCTTATCTTTCTTACTACTTTTACAGAAATGTTTAATTTCTTAGGATCTATTATATCTTGTATATCCTTTTTTGCTGCCTCTGATGTCTTTTCCTCTTTTGGGTAGACAACTATCACATGATTTGTCTTATTACAGCTTTTAGACCTATCTTTAGGTGACGTTTTCCTTGTACTCTTTCAGCATAAGTTTGTCTATCACCAGCGAACTTTCTACCCCTACCCTGAGTTTGGGTAATAAAGTTTTGCTGTTCTATTATAATATTCAATAATAGTGAGAGTTCTTCTCTCATTTTTTGTTTATAGTCATTTGAGACTTTTGTGCCTGAAATCAGACCTTGAAGCACGTCCTGGCTTGCTGAGGCTTTTTTCAAGGTTACTGAAACTTCAGTGGTTCCCTTTTCTCGACGTTCAATCGCTGACCTCACACCACTAGTTGCCATTCCAGGCAAACAAATTATATAAAAAATAAACTACGATGGCAGAATTCGCCAAGCGAGCTTACTGATGGCTGTAACAGGTAGAGTCGGATCTAGTCCCTTTAAACTTTATGGCTAGGCACCGGACTTACAAATTAGCAACAAGAAACTTTTTATAAAAAAGGAAACCTTTGTCACTCAATCACAAGAAAACTTCTAATAAACGCTTTATAACTTATTTATAAATCAAAGAAGATACTTCGAGTCATAGCGAATGTTTAGGCGTCAGAATACAAAACTAAAAGTCACTTACATATAAGGAAAGCTCTTCAGATTGACGACACAATTGCAAAAATGACGCTCAATTAATGAAAATGGCGCCTAATGGAAGGAATTATTATTAAAATATTTTAATATATTGTTTATTGCGAATGCCATATTGAAAATTGTCAAATTAGAGTTAGTTACACGAAATATAAGTTAATTGGGTTCGAAACAGTTTTACATGTCGTCATCTAAAATATCCGCCAAATATTCAACGTTAACAACATTTGGCTGTAAAGCTTATATATCATTTTCTGACCATGAAATATGGAAAGTTCTGTGCTGTCCACATCAGATTTTTAATATATTTAATACTCATGAATACATTACTCAACTGACTCACTTCTTGTGGAATTTTGAGTAGGACTTTTTGAGTTATGTCGAATTTACTGTCACGTGATTAACTTTCAAAAGAGTGTCCAAGCCCAATCCTATCAAAGGCAGCCTGGGTTGCAGTGTTCAATACGGGGATGGACGTATTCGCATGGAATGTTAAACATGCCAAACTAGGAAATGTCATTTGAAAGTTCAGTGTGTGATGAGAAACTGAATATCATGAAGGTTCACGTCCAAATAACATGTATTGTTCTGATTGGCTCCTCCTCTTTCGTCTGTCTCGAAGGCCAGGCGAATTAAATACGGCGCATAACGTGAGCCCAGGATTTTCCAGTTAGAAGAAGAGTTTCTAGATTTGACGATTTATCGCGAATTTGGTGGCTTCCGAAATGTTCCAGAAACTTGTCGATAGAACGATTATTCTTTGAGATATAGAGATTTCCTGAAGTTTCTATGGAGACACTTTTAAAAGGACTCATCCACTCCACCCCTCCGTCACAGGGGATTGGATGAACTGTCATTTGTGTCAATGTTTTGAGAATAGTAGCGGCTATTTTGTGAAATTATTTTCGTTAACATTCTGTAAAATGAGTGGATCATTTCGGTGCTGTTTGATTGTTTACTTTGTGCTTGTGAATAAACGTAAGTTATCTAGAAACTTGGGCTCGTTCTTGTATCCTTCACGTTTATCTATCTATCTACCCACGTTTCGTAACAGTATGTTAGTGTTTGAAAACATGCGCCACTAGATTAAAAGCACTATTATACTTGTACTTGTTCGCTGTCTAATAGTATGTTTGAAATATACATGAGAAAACATAGTTGCGTTTTTACAATATTCAACAGAAGATTTTACGGTTAAATTATTTATTTCAGTATTAAATAGCTATTTATACTGAAGATTATCTTTTGAATTGTAATTTATATATATTTGTTTGGCGATTTTCTCGTTAAAATGTATATTTGTGTAAATATGTTTTGAAAATTCTCAAAAACACATCCAAACTAAAGCGACCGCTTTAAGGTTTTGTTATAATACGAATTTCGAAATGACTACACTCTATAATAACGGGTTATCTAACATTAATAATTATTCATACATTTTCATGGAAAAACAGCAACACACAAGGAAAAAGTAGTATTTTTAAAATCATAAATGTTTGATTAGATTTTTACCGAAAGCTTCAGAGATAAACCATTCTGAACCAAAGAGAAATGTGTTTACAAAAATGAAAGCACGCTCTCTAGAATTTTAAACATTCCCCCCCCCCCCCCCACTGATGTAAATAATCTCTATTGTTTTTATTAGATATAAAACAGATTTGAACAAACCCAATTGTAAAAGTCCACACGAGCATCGATATGGTAGTGGCTTGATTTTCTGAGTCAGATGCACAATTTGCAAGCAATGCTGGTATTGCATTTGCTTCAAATTTTTTTTCACGAAACTTTGAACGCATTTATACATCTGTAAGGTTAAAGACTATTTTTCATTCTCAATAAGAACGCAGCCGCTTAACGATTACAATATGGAAAATGCATCCACTTCTGAACAGCCCTTTTGGAACCGTTGCTGGCTTCGAAAAGTGTTCCTGGTTATGGGCTTCACTTGCGAAACAAATGCATCGTGCTTATCGTATGTTATACCAAAAGCCTTGCCATTTCTTTTCCTTCACTTTCGTTCGCTCTTCAGCATTTATCTTCTTTCTCAAACGAAAACGTTCACGAAATCATCCGTCGCTTCTATTTTTGCCAATATTCTTTCAATACTGATGTGGCATAACGTGTGTTCGAAGGAAAACCATCTAAAATCTCTCTTCAAGGGCATACAGAAAATGCAAGAATGGGACGCCTCCAAGCAACTCGATCAAAATAAGAAGACCAACTTTGCGCTGTTTATTGTTTTTGCATCGCCTTTCATACTCTCCGGATCCATGGTAAAAGCGTACAGTTACGCAAGGAGCAAGAAATACGCTGCATTTTGGCTTGTAGGTTACGATATCCAAAATGAAGACACTGAAATGACGTGCATGTTTATATCGGCGATCGTTTACTTCAGCGTATATTTCAATTCCTCCATCCTAGTGGTAACGTATGGGAGTTTCTGCAATATCATACGCAACAGCATTAAAAGTAGCGTGAAAAGCTGTACATCAAACAAGTCTCTGGAGGAGCTGGTAATACATTACCAAGAAATCATCGCGTGCTGTAAACAACTCGAGGTTTGCTACTCTCTTCCTATAGCTTTAGTCCTGCTTCAATACTCTGCAGGAATCTTCATGGCTTTATCTTTGCTGCTGGGCTTTTCTGTAAATCCGGGTTCGGTAGTCCTGCAAGAAGTAGTCCTGATCTTGACAGTGTGTGTTTCGTTTTTTATCGGAGCTGTCGTTTGTGCCTCTGGAATTCCGCAAACAATGAAACAATCGAAACTGAAACTTAAAGCTCTGTACGAAGTTGAGATAAGGAAATTATCTGCTCCGAACAAAAGTAGACAGCGGCGATTGCTTCTTCTGAAAACATTGAGCGAGACTAAAACTTTTCACCTGACAGCCGGGTACACGCTTCGCATGAGTAAAAGCCTCGTCCTAAACTCTGTGGGTTGCTTCTTCACATATGGTTTTCTGCTAATACAACTCAGTTCCGTGTAATAAAAATTCATTTGCAAAAAGGCGTATTTATATAAAAGACTAGCAGTATGCCCGTTCTTCGTACGGAGTATAAAATATGAAGAAACTTAAAATTCACGACCATGTGAAAATTCCTATAGTATACTAAATGACATTGCTAATCAAAATATTTTATTAAAATATTTCATTTAATGGTCCTAAAAAGAAATTTACGAATATCTGTTCTCGTTACACAAAAATTATCTTCACGGGCAGATCTGAAGAATAAAACATCATGGTCCCGTTTGTAAACAAATGCATAAAAAATATGAAATTGAACTAATATATGCAAAATAAAAGCGCTAAAAATGTATGAGACTTGTACTACGTATATTCGCGAATATTAAAAGATTACACGTACTATAACATATGAGTTCCTAAAATCTTTGCCAAAATAAAACAGATGGCGTAATAAATTGAAAATATCAATAATCCCTTCATCTTTAAACCTAAACGCCGTAATGGATTCCAATATACCTGTAATACTTATATTCTCATAGATTGTAATATATACCCGTGCATTTGTTGAAAGTTACCCGTACTACGTATAATATATGAGTTTCAACCGTTTTCGAAGAAATGAAACAATGACATGATAAACTGAAGATTTCAATGATCGCCGAAAATATCAATCACAATAGCGCTTAGATCTGAAGACCGTAATGGATATAATCCAGTCTCTCGACTTTCGCACATAATTGCTTCCTGACAATGTGTGCGAAAGTTGGATGTAAGAAAACCCATCAAAAATTGTATTTTAAAACATTTATTTATCAATTAGTATTTATTTATCAATATACATAATTAAGTTAACGAGGCGTGTTGGCGTGCTTTCAGGGTTTTTTTTTTTTATAAACTTGTCAGTTGAATACCACCCTTTTTTCTTTTCTTGATAAAGAGTTCTATAACATGCTGTGTCCTTCTCTATCGCCTTACTTACTTGAGATATACGTTCTCCATTGGGATCCCATTCTTTCATGTGAGTCAAAAATTTGTCAAGATGCATGAAAGCTTCATTCATATTTTTGATTGTCGAAGTCTTGACGATTTTATCAGCTTCGATTTTAGCACTTTCATTGTCTATTTCATTTAACTCTTGTTGCTCAATTTCATTTGACAGAGGTACTGAGTGAGATTCAATCAACTCATTAATATCGCCGTTGTTGAAGTCCAAGTTTAGTTCATTCATTAAGCTAACTATTTCATCTGTGATAGTTCTTCATAATTGTTTCCAGGAATTGTTTCCTTGTTGACTCATTTATTTCAGCCCACGAGTCTCGTAATATTGTTATTACGGACTGTATGGAACGTAATATTGTTTATTTCGTTCCATATATTATAGTTCTTCCAAAAATCTCTTGGTGTAGGTCCACCTTCCCTGTCAGTTGCCTTGATGGCCTGATTTATTATTGTCCTCATATAATATCGTTTAAAAGTAGCTATCACTTGCTAACACAGGACAAAACCATGTTCAATACACTGTAGACATTCGGAACCCTAGTGACGTCACAACGATTCCGAGAAGTCGGCAATGTGCGAGTGAGCGCGACTGCATGGAAGCGAATGATTTTTGCATTATCGACAAAAATCTTTTAAAAATTGAATTTTTTAAAAATGTGTGAAATAGCGAATTGTGTGAAAGTCGAGGGCCGCCTGTATTGGCGGTGAAATTTATTTTAAATACATATCTTTATTATTTGCATTCAAAAAGATTTAATAAAAATCGTCTGCCCACATGGTATCATTTTCTTCAAATAAATTGGCGGAAAAATATCGTCTGCATAATGCTATCTCTATGGAAGGTTAATGGTCCGTTTTTAATAATTAATATCTAGACAACCCCCGATCTTAGAAACTCAAAACATGAAGTCAATTTTAAGTGGGGTTATTTCAAGGCTACCCACAAGATTTCATTCAATTCGGTTCAGCTGTTCTCCCGTAATGATGAGACAGACAGACAGATTTTCAATATTAGTTATATAGATTACGATTCATAACATTATAGAATATAGTGTATTTTTATAGAAAATGAAAAGTGCCATTTTCTAAACACATTAGAACCCAAAATTGCATTTTGTCCAGACTGTGGCTTGTAAAAATGTATTTTATTATTTATATTTTAGAACAAGGAACGATATTATCTTGCTTATACAGACAAAATAATGTTTATTGTATTGGACTTTAGCTGACATTCTTATTAACTTTATTTCAATTCTTGATGTACTCTTTAGTCTCATTCATGTAGAATGGATCTCTAGATATTGGATCAGAAATAACTCCTATTGAAATGATGAATAAAATAGGCTGTGCAGATAATGATATACCAATTGAATTACAGTTACAATTAGGTTTAACCAAAGTCGCGAACTTCATGCGCTACGATTACGCATAGGAACCGGACATTAATTCAGGTCCAATTTCCCATTCGCTCCTAATATCCACAGACAACTGTTAGGTACAGTAAAACAGCCGTTCAACGCTCCACTCATTTCACAAATTAGCCAATACTATTCTCAAAACATGGACGTAGTCCGTATCACGTCCATTGAGCGATGACTCGTTTTACACTACTCGACACAGAAAATGCAACACCATGAAAGGGTGTGATGATAA
Source organism: Amaurobius ferox (assembly GCA_951213105.1). Taxonomy (NCBI): domain Eukaryota; kingdom Metazoa; phylum Arthropoda; class Arachnida; order Araneae; family Amaurobiidae; genus Amaurobius; species Amaurobius ferox. The sequence continues at coordinate 4,355,925 of OX578136.1, forward strand.
AGGACACACAGACCTGGTGGGGGTTCTAGTACCGAGAGACCTGAGACCTAGTTTCCTGAGGGATGAATGACCCTATGCCTTCAACCATCCTCCACAGCTCGCTCCTGTTTGAGACGGGGCAGGGAAGTCAAACGATGGCCAATCACGTCCCATACATGCTCGATGGGTGAGAGATCTGGAGACAGCAGAGGCCAAAAAAGCACGTGGATGCCTAGCAAAGCTGATGGTTGCTGTTGTATAGTTTTTTCCTCATATTTCCAATATTTTAACTTTGGATCAGGATGTCGGTCCCTGAGACTGCAAGGCAATGTTTACCCTGTGCCCCATCTGGCCACCAGCTTGCCAAGGCCGGAAATAAGTTGGAGCTTTGGAATTCTCCGTGGGGTGACAGTCAGAGGCGTCCGAAAGGGATACCGGCCCCTTTGAATGAGGGTGCAGTGGGGTCAGAGGTTATAGTGGGCCTCGGGTTTCGTTGATAGCCCGAGTGGTCATTATGTCCAATGGTAAGCGCCCTGGGCGTTGTTTTTGGGCCAAAGGCCAATCAGGAAAGGTGTGTGTGTGTGTGAGAGAGAGAGAGAGAGACTCGGAGGAGCGAAGAGAAGGTTTTGGGTGAAAAGACCTGACAGGATTCTGATGATGATCCGAGGAAGCTGACCGTCCCCGTGGGAAACAGCCTGAGCCCAATGCCACGCCGCTGCAATCGCCAGTCATGGTAGGCCCTTTCAATATACAGCTCCCCTTGAGTGATTGTTCTGTCTCTCTTTGGACACACGAAATACATTTTTCCTGTCACTACTAGAGAGTGACATTTTTGTGTAAGACACGCAATGTTCAGTGAGCCTCGAAGCATGCTGTGGTTTAGAGCAAAGGATAGTTAATGGTAGTTGATAGACAGTAATTGTATCCATGGAAAATGCTTTATATAGTGTTTTTTTGTGTGTTTAATATAGTAGGTATTAACATATGTTTTGTTCTTAAAATTATTTCAAGATTCATTTTCAATTAATGTCGAAGTGTATTTTTTCAATCACGGCCACCCGTCGCGCCCCGGACAGGACGTGTGGTAAAATAAGCGCTTCTGATACGAACCAGAGGTGACCGTCTATCGAAGCCGATGGTACCTTAAACCATGATGCCGCGCTGTCGAGCAGTATGGCGTTCAACAGTCCCAGCAGGAATAGATCTGTTTTTAAGTCGCCTCCAGACTCTCACAAAAGGACTGACATTTGCACGTCGGTGTCTTGTCGTTAATGACAGTCTTTGTAAAGGACGGTTTGAGTGCAAATCGCTTTCGGCCAATCGTCGAGAAATTGTTCTCGCTGATATTGGAACATCCAATGTACTCTGCAAATTCTGCAGCATGTCGACAGTCGTCGTTTGTGGAACCGTCACTGCATGCCTTCGAATGCGTCGATCCACGCGTGCTGACGGACGTCTGGATGGACCACTGCGACGATTCAGATGCCCTACTTCAATTCATCTTCTCCAAATCCTTTGCACAGTGGACGCATCTATGCATGTTTCAGCGACGATACGCCGGTAAGACCCCCTCCCCCCAGCCGTATGTAGACTCAAAAGGAATCCTCTCGCACGATCATCCCAAATGCTGAAACGGAGTTCGGCGTCGTCGACTATGCATCTCTTCAACAACACGTGTCTTCTGAAACGAAAAATAGCTAGGAAAACGGGTTTCCATAGGAGACAGACAGTAAAAACTGTTGGTTCATCTGCCGTTTCCACCCCTTTTATCCCGCGTTTTCACCACGTGACCTACATGCTTATCTCGCGCTCTCATCACGTGATCTACCTGCATTAGGCAGTTGCGTTTGTCTCGCAATTTGCCTAATTATACGGCCATAAAGTGACAGTCCCATTATCACCGCTCAGCACGGCATTCATTTAGTTCATTTTACAGCATTGCAGACCATCCGCATTAGGAAGAGAAACCGAAATAGGAATAAAAATAAGAATAGGAGAGTCTACTCACCGCCTCGTTTAGGGAATTTGGGAGTGGATGCTTTTCTTTCGTCCGCTGCAAATGCGACGAAGGCGCCCAGAGATCTGGAGACACTCCAGTTTTCTTTCAACACTTTTCCTAAAAATTAGATGATGAATAGGAAAAGCTTAAGCAACGTATATAAACACAATAATGCATACACACAGCTGTGAAGAAATAAAATGGAAGGCCCGAGGAAATGATTCGGCAAAATGCACTTTGCGCGAAGGACAAGAAAAGCTCGAGCCACGTTTCGGACTGTTCGTGCTGCTTCCCGATTGGTTCGAATCCCTCTTCTATTGGAGCCCCTTTCTCTTTCGGAATTGTTCTCTTTCGTTGACGAAGGGGATCGACTGCATTGTGGTATGTGTGTTCGTATGGGTCGCTCTAGTTTGACCCGTCTTTCGTGCCAAATGTATTTTGTTTATGGATGACACATATGGAAATGGATTTCCCGCAGATACACTTTTCATATTAAAACCAGATTTGGCCCAAAGACATTTTAACTTGAATTTAACAAGACATTCGAACATGAATGTTAAAATAACGTTCTAATTTTTATTTGTTACGCACAAATCCGCATGAACATTGTAAGATTCCCCCCCCATCCCCCCCCCCCCAAAAAAAAAATACACGACACTGATGGAAACCCAATTTTGCACAATTATAATTCGTATTGTACAATTATAAATCTAAAGGATGTATTGTCATAGACGGACATAAAGAATGCAGTACGGTGAAAATTGAATAGTTTCACAGCACATATGAGTATTTAGGTTAGTAGTATGTGTGTTGGAAGGAGGAGAAGGCAACGAATATTTATAGGCCGCTACTGTTTTCCATATATTTAAAACGTATGAAGGTTGACCCCTTTTTCTATATTGGGCCCAAAATTATTTTCGTTACGCTGTAGTTAGTATTGTGATCATTTTAAAAATGTCGCCGCTGAATGAAAGTAATGGAAAAAAAGTGCATGAATGAAATATTCACAGCTTTTATAGAGAGAACCAGGCGATTTATATTTCCATAGCGTTATTTGAATAAAGCTAATTTGTTTTCGATGAAGTTTTCACATATAATACATTATTGCAGTACTGTGATCATTTAAAAAATATCACCGCTGAATGGATCGCATTTTAAAGATGTTTGCATTTCAGTTGTAAAGTGTTTCATAATCAATGCTTTATGCATGATGGATCTTTCTCGTTAATATCTAGACAACCCCTGGTCTTAGAAATTCGAAACGTGGACTCTATTTTAAGAGGGGCTATTCCGAGGCTAGCCACAAAACCGTGATGACGAGACAAACGTACAGATAGACAAATTTTCAATTATATTTATATAGATTGTCTTCTCTCCATGTGACTTATTTCACGATTCATCGAGCGAAATGTTGCCAACTGGGCGATATTTCGTCCCAGATGGACGGAGATATCGTTGACATGACAAAAATCAAGCCAAATGGATACATAAATGAATCAATATTACAATATGCGGACTTTATTGCTCGAAATATATGTTAATTGGGTACTTCGAAGTCATTTTATAGGTTGTCATTTAGAAAAGCCTCCCAATCAATGTACAATTCCACACTAAAACAACGTGCCGTATGGAACTGACACATCATTTTCGCTGTGAAAGAAATCATATAGAAAAGTCATGTACTGCCCACATCCGATTTTTTTGAGCCGATCGCCCTGCTTGATAAGAGGCGTCGGGAAAACAGGGCTTAACTCGTATGATATGCCTCAATAGATCACTCAAGTTTTAAAAAATAATGAATTGGACGACGAGAGTGAATGGTATAGTTATAGGTTATAGTTATTAGTTATACAAAAATAAATATTGGCTCACGGGGTTATTTATTTAAATACATTAAAGCATTTATATTAGAAGAGTTGAAGGCCCAGACCACACGACCAACCCAAGGGGTTTGTGGTAACAAGTTGTGTGGCCGGAGTATATTAGAAGAGTGAAACATTACAAGAATCACAGTATTTAGATGATTGAATCTATATAAATAAAATTGGAAATCTGTCTGTTTGTTTCATCCTCACGGATGCACCGAATTTCTGAAAATTTTGTGAATGACACCCCTTAAAATGAACTCCACGTTTCGAATTTCTTGGACCAGGGGCTGTCTAGATATTAATATAAAACGAACCATTAAACCTCCAGTAGTTTTATTCAATCTTTTTCTATTTAAATAATAAAGAAATATATATAAAATAAATGGGATCGAAATGACACTTTTAATGGGGTGGACAACGACGGCCTTCCAGTTTGAAGTCAATAGGTATTATTGATATATTCAATTTATGACGTCATCTGTTTTATTTTGGCAACGTTTTTTGAAACTCATAGAGTGTAGTCGTCTACTAATACGAGCATATCTTCTAACATTCAAGAATATAAGTAGTACGAGTATATTTTCTAATGCCATTTCAGAGCCTTCATTTTGGCATATATTGATGCCATTTCATAAATTTGTTTAGAAAAGGGATCAAAATGTTTCCAACTCTGCCTGTGAACATCATTTTGTACAGATTCTTAAACTTCTCTTCATTTAAATATTTTAATAGAATGTTTTGAATAACGATGTCATTTAGAATATTACAATTCGCAATCCTGTGCAGTTTTTTTATATTGTATATTCTGTACGAAGAACAGGTATACTGCTAGTTTATAATAAAATAAATAGTCTCAAGTAGTTAAAATGACTACTACACTGAATAAAGCATTTTACTGCTACATATTACTTACAGCAGGGCGAAGTAGCTCAGTGGTTAGCGCGCACTCAGTAGGTCCGGGTTCGATTCCCGCCACTGCCAAAACTGCTACCGTTTTCACGCGGAGTACGATCACGTTAAACATGTGGGTCCGTAAATCCTTCCGAGAGGTGGGTGGTAGGGGAAGGACGGTACGGTCCCCGTGGATGCCTCCCCCACTGGGTTCCGGTCTAAACTGGGTGGTACTTCCCGGCCGTCCAAACAGTTACCTTACACTTTTGTGGTAGGTCGGACGGTCTGGCACTCAACAACATTATCATTTACAGCGTCGCTCGAGACATAGTACTCGAGTAGTGTTAGCTATAGAAGTTAGTTTCAGTGCTTTGGCGCAATCTAATCACAAAATTGTCAATAGGATGCATTCCTAAGCTTCAAATCAAGCCGAGAGTGTAGGATTTAGCATCACCAGATCGGTTTTGCACTCACTAGGGATTATTAACACAGAAAAGCCCCATTTTCCTAAAATATCTGTAGTGACGGAATGCAAGTCTTAACGTTAATCCGTAGGAAAAGGGTTAGTAGGTTAAGCGTAGAAAGTTAAGGAAAAATACCTTGTGTAAATTATAAAAAATCTGATGTGGGCAACACATGACTTTCCTTATATAATGCATTGAATTGACTACTTTTACAGTTAAAAAAATGTTATTCTTATAGTAAATACTTATATTATTTCCAAGATATTGAATTTTCTTCAATTAGTCGTCATTTTCATTGATTTAGCGTCATTTTTATCCATTTGGCGATATTTTTGTCCATTTGGCAACAATTAAAATTGTCGCCAAGTTGGCGACATTCCGCCAAATTCGTCGCCAAAATCTTCCCAAGCGTTATGGACGGAGAAATAAGTTATTCTTACAGCAGATAAATGACTATTGGCGTTTAAATACAAAAGTATTACTCAAAGTATCTTTTTTCATGAATGGAACGAACTAGATCTACGAGAATGATGTCACCCAATTTATCGCACGGTATTACATATGAAAAGTGAACATGTTTCTCAATAGGAAATATTTTTTTTTTATTTTATATAACTTTCTGATAATTTTTTTGAAAAATGTGCAATATCTCGAGAACGGTTCATGTTAGCGTTCTAAAATTTATGTCAATCGTTTTCCAATGAAAAATTACATAAGAAATGTCTATTTGCATAACTTTATTAGCGGCTTTGATTTTTTGACGATTTTTTCAAAATGTCACTCGAAAATTTAGGGGGGGGTCTGAACATTCGATTGCGTATAAAAACAATAGGCTTACAGTGTTTACGGATTGTGATTTTTGTACCCAATTTCGTTCGAATCGGTCCATTTGTTCGTCAGTTATCGTCTCCACAGACTCACTGACACACACACAGATATCACTTCAAAAATGTTTGATTCGTGATCAGGGATGCTTGAAACGTGCTCTCCCGTCGAAAACTCGAATTCGAATTTTCGACCCCGTCACAATACTTTCCTTATACATTATGTATATAAGGAAAGTAAAAATGACACAAGGATGCAAGAGCATAAAAGCAGTCAGAGGAGATTTTCTTTTTCGTTAAGCCATTATTTCGAACATTGAATATGTATCTAAAATTCAAAAAATAACTATTATAGCGACACTATTTTTAATCGATTAAAAGAATAACTCTGCTTCGCCTGCAGATAAGGCAACTAACCGATGGAAGCATTATATTGTCCTCGTGCGCTTATTCTTAGAAATAAAAATGGAAGCAGTTAAAAATTCTTTCGCGATATTATGTGCAAAGCCTTAAGTAATGGACTGAAATTAACTAGATATTTTGGTTGCATGGAAAAAGGTCCACACACCTAATAAATAAATACCGGATTTCGTGCTGCACGCACACTTGTTAATGATCCAATAAAAAATATTGACTCAGGAGGTTGGATGAAAAGTAATTAGCGGAGGAAAAAGGGAAAAAAAGACGATACGATTTTCTTAACCGAATATAAAAAGAGTCACATGATACTTCTTTGTTTGGAAACAACAATGAAAAATATGGAATCAATAAATAACGCATTAAATGTTCAAAGGGGACTTCATTGAGTGGCTATTAGAGAAGGGTTCGTTTTTAAACTCTGTAATAAAAGCGCGCTGAAACGGTAAAGCATTTAAATATGATTATGACAACGATTCTCATCACTATATATTGTTGGGAACGTATCCTCTAGAATCGTAGAATGCAAGAACGAGTCCAAGTTTATGGATAACTTACGTTTATTCACAAGCACAATGTAAACAGGAACAGTATACAATCAAACAGGACCTAAAGGGTCCACTCATTTCGCAGAATAAGCGATACTATATCAAAATACTGGAGAAAATAATTTCACAAAACAACAGCTACTATTCTCAAAACATTGACAAAAGTCACGGTTCACTGCAGCTCGTATAGTGCCAACTCTCCCACTGACCTCCGAAGCAGTGATGAGTCCTTTTATATAGTCCCTCTATAGAAACTTCTGGAAATCTCTTGGTAGAATTATCTAATATCTCCTAGACTAATCGTTATTTCGTGAAGTTTCTGGAACATTCCGGAAGTCGTTAAATGGTCGATAAATCGCCCAATCTGGTAGCCCTTCTTCTGTCTCGAATTTATAGCAACCATAAAGTGACGTCAGGGAAAGAATGTTCGTACAGCTGTCTTCTGGAGAAAACAAACTGATGGCACCGTTTGATCTGCGATAGAGACGAAAGACAAGGCGGGGGATGCCAGTGAGAGATTATTACACGTTCGCAACAATATAAATGGCTAATGGCTGGAAGATGGCATCTTTACCCTTTCGTCTGATTTTTGATTGACCCCACACACCTCGAGGTTGGAAAAAATATAAGTCTTTCCAGACACCCCTCCTCGGAATCCTCCAAATCTTTGCACATTTATAGCATCCATTAAGGTGCAGAATCTAGTGGAGTTTGATTTTTGATTATCTCCCCCGGGGAAAAATTGATTTTCTAAAAAGTCTTCTCTAAACCCGCGGAAGCTTCTCTGTTGCCCTAGAAAGTGGAATCTTTGTACACATAGTAACTACGGTACAGAACCTAAAGGAGCTAGATTTGGGATTTAGCCTCCTCCCTACATCCCCGAGGGCGGATAAAAAGCGAGATTTGAAACAGTAGTTACAGAATCTGCAGAAGCTCCCTGGTGATACAGAAGGCTGATTCTTTGCACATTTACAGTATCGAATAGAGGACAGAACCTAACGAGGATTTTTGATCACCCCGGTGTGGAGATTATGGGATTTTTAAGCCTTTAGATACCCTTAAGCAAACCTCCGGTGGCCATGCTGATAGTGTAAACCACGGGACCCAATATAACGAAGCCCAGATTTCCAGTTTTTCTACCGGGTTGGACAAAATCGGAGGGAGTGGTAAGATCTCTCAAATCCCACCACCTTCCACCGACGGCATGAATCCATTGTTTATATAGGAATTTCCAGATATTGCTAGTCCTTTTCCTTCGTCTGTTTTTGCTCACGATTTCAAATTTCTTCGCAGTTTCAAATCCCATTTCGAGTTTGAGTTTGCTTGTGATCGTCTGCACAAGTGGTCCTGCGATAACAGTTTATCCCTTCCGACGTCAAAATACATTTCGGTTATAGCAATGCTTGTTTTCAGTATCATCTATGAAATACTTCAATGAGTTTGATTTCACTATCAATAAAATGAAATTTTCTTCGCTTAAATATCAATAAGAATAATAATTAAAAAGTTCAATAATTGGGGCATTTATCCAATTCTTTGTCAATACGGACAAAGAATACATAGGTCAAACTAAATGTGCTTTAAAGCATCGCTAAAAAGAATGTCAGAATTGTTTAAAAATCCAAGAAATTAATTCATCTTCTATCGTTCTTATGACGAGTCACCTGCCTGATTTTCCTTCTTCCTCCATGACTCAAAAGTGCTTTGAAAGGACCGATTTGGATTTCTTCGAATCGCTTCATATTAATAAGAACTCCAATGATCTAGTTAATGATGTGTCAATGACTCTCCATTTCTCCGAGGTGTGGCATGACCACGTCTTCTATTTTGTTTGAGTTCATATTTATTCGTTGTCTTGAGTGATGTTTATTTTTCCTTATTCCATGTTCATATTTCCACTTTTTTTATTTGTTTCGTTTTATCCCCTATTCGTGCCACTAGAGGGCGCCATTATATTGAGGTATTGTTTAGGCATATTAGTTTGACCGACTTATGGGGCGTTCAAGTCCAGAAATCTTGCATTAAAGAAAGAAAAAGATGATTTTCGAAACGTACGAATACTTAATTTATCTCAATTTACGCTGTAAATCAGTTTGTTATAGCTCCAATAATTGTAGGAGTGTCCATTAAAAACACATCCATAGCTGTGTAGCAACCGAATGCGAGAAAACTTACATGAGCGCGAGCAGTCTATTTTAAACATTTTTCAAACACAGATTTTCGTGACAAGCGGCATTCGTTGCAAGTGACATGTAAATAAAGTGGCACGTGAGATTGATTTTTTTGGGGCCCTCAAAACACGTGTCCAACTTCCGCTGAAGGATAAACACTGAATATTTCATGAGCGTGGAATGATGACAAATACATCCTTCTCTGCAAGACAGCTGTTGCGTTGAAATCTGTTTGAAAAGCTCAACATTGAGGTAAAATGGTTTTAATCCATGCTTTAGGGGCAACAAGGCATGTGTCATAAATTCTACGAAGTAAGAATGCAAATGCTGAAAGGAAGTACGGCCATATTTTCGTCACCATTTGTTTTGTTGTTCAATGGCTTAGTAAACTACTTATTCCCCAATACAGCGGCCGGATTAGGAACCATTTTGCCTTCATATCACGTTGCCCGGACGCACCACGAGGAGCAGAACAAAACACCTCCTACAAGCACCACAACATCCATGTCCTCAGATGGGATTCAAACCCACTATCATGACAATCTCGAGGGAATGAGCTACTAGGACTCTCGGTTACCGGGCCGAGAACATCCCAAAAACATTGACCTCGGCTTTTATTTCTTAAACATTGATCTTAGACATGTATAATAAATTACAAAGTTGATTAAAAAAGGGTACAGAATTTTATGAAATCGATAAAAATTTTCAGGGAATTAAATTTGAAGAAATACAAAATTTAAATTTTTGTACGGCCCTTGTACAAAAACATTTCCACTGAATAAAATGTGCTCCATACACTAATAAAGTGATGTACAAAATTTCAGCATTTTATCATAAAAAGTCCCAGAGATATGTTTAAACAAAGTGGGTGAGGGATTAATCCCAAACTAAAATGTAAATGTTTACAGCAAGAGTGCAAATGCCGCAACGCAGAAATGCATCATGGGCAAATAATATCTGCCTCTTATCTTTAGATTTATTTACAATTTTTCAAAAATATGCTTCCTGAAAAATACCTTAAAATTTTACATGATTAATTACAGAATAAAACTTGGAAATGGCACAATCAAAATGAACATTAAAACAGCTTAGAAATGTATGCATATGCAGATATCTGCCTTTGATCGGTGCGTGACACAATCGTAACAGACGCATCATCACATGAGAAAGTTGTTTTTGCTCTGCCATTGATCAATCGCCTGGCTTACGCAAGCGTAACGCGCGCAGCCGTCACCTCCGATAGTAGAAGCCGAACTACCGACCCCCCGCACTTCGAAATGTAGGAAGTTGTAGGCCCAAATCTGGCCTTCGAATTTTCCCGCCTGAACTTTTCTGGAAGATTCTCCCCTAGTAGCCCACACAAAGAAGTATGTGCAGTACGTGGGCTCGTGGATGTACAACGTTTTTTTTTCTAAACAATGGTCCTTTATCGTATTTTTGAGTGTCTAATATGTTAGTTCATGATTTAATAAGGATTTTGACCCGCATACCTTTGATTACATACCTTATTACATTGGATGCATATACTAATATTGGATATTGCAAATAGAAGTAAGTGCTTACCATTTTTTGCTTATTATCATGTCATTTAAAATTACTTAGGATTTTAAGTATATGGCATTCAAATTATTGCTGTTCAATTACAGCTAACTGGATTCTAAATTGTTTTGTTGCTAATTATAACGTCAACAAACCTTTTAGAGTTTTCTTAGTTTCTTTTAAAATTTTATTGTTGTCACATTAATTAAGAAAACTGCTTAGGCACTTGTAAAATTGAGCTTTGTTAAATAATTGTGAAGTATTTAAAATCATTCAATGTTTACAATGTATATTTCATCAGGTTAGCTTGTGTCATTCATCGCATTTACCGAGTGCACTTAATATGTTGTCATAAATTATTCAGTTTCCTGCAAATATTTTAAAATTATTTTAATAATGTTGTTAGTTGTGTGATATTTTATAATAGACTAGCAGTATGTCCGTTCTTCGTACTGATACAAGAAACTTAAAATTCAGAATTTGATGTGAATTTTTAATATTTGGAGTCTCTATTTTTGAAATTTTATAATAATTCTAATGAAAAGAAAACAGATGAGTTCTACTGTGCTGAGATAATAAACATACATATAGATGTACAACATACAATTTTATGTATACTGTTTATAGCAGATATACCCGACATTGCCCATGATTTAAAATATGTGCAAATTCCTGCAGTATTCTAAATGACATTCTTACTCAAAACATTCTATTAAAATATTTTATTTAATTCTCCCTTCACTTAATTCTTCTAAATTTAATTCTCCTTTCTGTGTTTTCTATACAAAATTATCTTCAAGTCGATCTGAAGAATAAAACATCCTCGTTTGAAAACAAATTATAAAATATATATGAAATTGGATCAATATATACTAAAATGAAAGCACAAAAATGGTATAAAAATGGTTATAAAATTTTCTTTTATATCAATTTCTTTATTATTTAAATCGGAAAAAATTTAATAATCGTCTGCCTAATAAACACATTTGATTGAACTGCGTTGCTAAGCATCATGATATAATTTCCTTAATAAATTTGCGGAAAATATATCATCTGCATAATTCTATTTTTATGGAAGATTTAATTGTGGAATTTTTATTCATATTTCGACAATCCCTGGTCCCAGAAACTCGAAACATGGACTAAATTTTAAGTAGAGGCTATTTCAAGGCTATCCACAAAATTTTCATGAAATTCGATGCAGCAGTTCTACCGTGATGATGAGATAGATAAACACACAGACAGATAGATGTATTTTCAATTTTATTTATATAGATAAAAAAATGTCATTCTCTTTTTAAGATATTGTCAAAAGTAAGAAATCGTAGCAATAAAAATGCTACACTAAAGTTATGAAAGTAAAATAATGTAAAATGTAATATTTCACACATCAAATAACATATTTTTAACCGTTTGGTAAGTAAGTAATTGCATATAAAAGATTTAGTATCCTAATATATTGCATGTATACTTTTTATTATTTGTTATGGCATACTGAAATTTTAAAAGAGTGGATTAAGAAGTCATTTGTGTTTAGGCTGTGCACATTTTTTTTTATGTAGCGAGTTATTATGTTGTTGAAAATTGTTAAAATTACTTGGAAAAAAGCAAAGTAACCAACGTACAATTTCAAGTTACCATTGCATATTTCATTATATTATAGTTAATGTTATTTTAATAATACAAAGCTAATTTAAGCTTTCTTACATTTTCACTTCAATGGAATTGTAAATGAAATATTAATACCAAAAAGTTCTATTATACAGCTTTACTAAATTTTCAAAGCCCCTGAGGTATTTCAAACTCTATTATTAAGCAAAATTGTTTACAATTTGTTAATGTGTGGTAGTAAAAAAAAGGAATATAAGATGTGCTATATTAGAAAACCTGAACTTTCTAAATCATTTTACAATTTATAACAACAACAACAAAAAAAATGAATAAAATAAAATGAAATAAAAATAAATAAACACGTAAGCATTTTTAAAAGTTAAATTCTGAGTTTCTTTTTAATGATTATCTTATAATATTTAAAGATGAAGATAGTATTCAGTAATTATTTTAGTTTCTGCATACTTTATCTGTAAGTACGCATACTTTAGCTGAATGTACTGAAGAATTATTCAAATAAAATGCCTGATTAAGCAACAAATATACCGGGTTCTTTTTCAAACTTTTATTAAAACACTGACTAACTGAATGGAATCCTTTCATCTTTGCTCCCAGAGTGAATTTGAGTCATTATAAATATTTTATTTTAAGGAAATGTACAGCAATATTAATATTTTAAATCACCCAATTTAGTGTGCATTATCGAAAATACTTTCATATAAATCATGAATATTATTTGCTTTACTGACAAATTATTATTCCTTTACATCGAGCAGAGAATTAAAAGGGAAGCAAATAGCAAAAGCTCCGATCGCGATCTGGAAGACTCGCAGTGGGTCTACAAGCCGAGACGTTAAAAGTTAGTGCTCCGGCCTCTGCTCTCGGAGGTGACGGCGCAGCCCGACAGTCTGAGCGACCCTTAAGTATTTCACATTTCTGCTACATTTTGAGAGTGTAGTTAGCCTGTATCGACAGTATGTCGCAATACAGCAACGAAAAACTTTTTGAAATACTTTTGTACAGTTTATGCAATCGCAATGCTAACGAAACTGCACAGGAATATCAACGTACTTTTCCCAATTCTCGACATCCTTCTGGCAGATTTATTTCCCGATTGTTGCAACGAGTGCGTGAAAGCGGAAGCGTACATCGTATAGGTGAACTAGGTAGACCCAGGCTTCACTTAACTGATGTAGAAATTGATATTTTGGCTCATCCATCATCTTTTGCAGTCATCCACATAATAGTGTTCTTACCGCTGCTTCTTAAATGAACGTGCCACGTGCAACAGTGTGGAGAATACTAAGACGAAATAAATGGCATCCGTTTAACATTCATGGTGTGCAAGGACAGCATCAACGTCGTCTAGATTTTGTTGTAATTGGGCTCTAAAGCAGGAAGATGCAAATCGCTCTTTCCTGAAAAACGTAATGTGGACTGACGAATGTTGTTTTAAACAAGATGGATACATAAATCCTCAAAATGAGCACTTCTGGTCTGACACAAATCTATTCGTGGTACGTGAAGTTCATCATGAGAAGCAATTTTCTGTGAATGTATGGTGTAGTATTTTCAGAAACCGTTTGCTTGGACCCATACTGTATGATGGCACGTTGACGGGTGACAGATATGTTAATGAGATTCTGAATGCGGTTATTCCTGATTTTATGGATGAACTGCCACTAACAGTACTTCCACATGTATGGTTTTAACAAGACGGATATCCAGCTCACCATACTACAGTTGTGAAACACTGGTTAAATAACGAGTTTCCAGACAAGTGGACTGGCTTGCATGGGCCAGTCGAATTTCCCCCTAGATCGCATGATTTAACGCCTATGGATTTTATTTGTGGGGTCGTTTACGCACAACTGTTTATCTGTCACCTCCCTTAAATAAATCAGAGTTGCAACAACGCATTCAAGATGGTTGTCGTGACATCACCGAACAAGAACTTGATCGAGTGAATAGAAGTGTTATCAGGTGAATGCAGCTCTGTACTGGCATGGATGGAAAACATTTTGAACAAGCTTTGTAATCTTTGTGTAAAGTTATTATTTCTACACAGTGTAAATACTTTTGTACCAATAAATAGCAAAATTATTATTTTTTTATGTAATCATTGTTTTCTTTCATAATTCGTGTATGACCCATGAAACGCGATCTGCTGACATGACTTTTCCCCTCTGATGCATGCCGATACATCGAAAAGTGGTTTAAGTCAGCATTTTTGTATTTTCATATCTCTGGGACTTTTTATGATAAAATGCTGAAATTTTGTACATCACCTTATTAGTGTATGGGGCACATTTTACTCATTGGAAATGTTTTTGTACGGGGGCCGTATAAAAATTTAAATTTTGTATTTCTTAAAATTTAATTCCTATGAAAATTTTAATCGATTTCATAAAATTCTGTATCTTTTTTTACGCAACTTTGTAATTTATTATATATGTCTAAGATCAATATTTTAGGAATAAAAGCCGATGTCAATGTTTTTGGGACACCCTGTATATATATATATATATATATATATATATATATATATATATATATATATATATATATATGTGTGTGTGTGTACGGAATGAACATTTCGGAATTTAAACAATCTTATAAATTACATAGAAATAATATATTACTTCGATGAACTAAAAAATCTCCTAGAATTTTAAACAATCTTTTAAATTTTATAGCAGTAACACAATAGCCCAAATATATAAAATAGTATAATGATATGACGACTTATTCAAGTAAAATACATGCTCGTCAACATCTAAATTTAAAGCCAAGTTTTACCAATGAATATTGGATAGAACAAAAAAGTGAACAATTTTACAATGTATTAAGTATTGATAATATATATATATATATATATTATCAATACTTAATACATTGTAAAACATTTCTCAAAACAATTAGGGGATATTATGATTTTGGAAATAAACTGCGGATGAGAAAAAGTTTTATAGGCTGATATATGATCCATAGGTGTTGTAAGTTATTAGGAAAAAAAATTACGCACAGAACAAGGGATAATTAAATTTTATTCTTGTTGTTTGTCAGAAAACAAAAAATGCACATTTTGTGGATGTTAAAGAAACGAACAAAAAAATAATAATTTCTCGGATAAAAATGAGTTTTAATAAGGGCTATGGTTTCCCCTGACCGAAAACAATGTTGCACACCTGTGAGGCATGGAATCAATGAGATTATCAAGGAGGGATTGGTGTATTCTCTTCCATTCCTGTAGAAGCGCAGTTTCCAGCTAGTCTAGGGGTGATAAGCGACCAGCAGCGTTTCTCCCTAAAATGTCCCAAACATGTTCTATTGGCAAAAATTAAGCACACATCCATTACAGAAGGTCTTTATTTTACTTCCTATAAGACGTACAAAAGTTTAAAAAAAGGGCCAGAGGCGCTTTCGAGCATAAGTACGCTCTTCATCAGTGGCTACTGATGAAGAGCGTACTGATGAAGCCACTGATGAAGAGCGTACTTATGCTCGAAAGCGTTCAGGCCCTTTTTTTTAAAATTTTGTACGTCTTATAGGAAGTAAAATAAAGACCTTCTGTTGTGGATGTGTGCTTAATTTTTGCTATTATAACATCAGACGTGATGCCAAATTATTTATTTTATGTTCTATTGGGTTCATATTTGGGGAACATGCTTGTCAATCCATTCGAAGGATACTTTCCTCGAAATGGAAGTCGTCTACTGTCGAGCACGATATGGCCTAGAGTTATCATCCATGAGAATGAATTCATCCCGGTTGCTACAGCATAAGAAACCACAAAAAGTCTGACATCCCCATATCTCTGAGCCGTCAGTGATCCATTTCTGATGATGTTCGGTACGGCCATTAATAGAGATACCGGCCCAGGCCATCCCTCCGCCTCCTCCAAATCGGACACTTTCATTCTCAAATGCAGGATTATTTCGAGCGCCACGTTCTCTCCAACTGATAATTCACCTATTCGTCAAGTTGTACACTAAAGCGGGACTCGTCTGAGAAGAGAACATTGCTTTCGTATTAATTTCGTATCTATCTGAGATGCTCCTGCGTCCATCTTCTGCGGGCAGCACGGTGGCCCGCTGTTAAAGAAACACAAACCATAGGTCTGCGAGCATACAAACTGACACGATGGAGTCGGTTTCGAACAGTTTGAGTTGAAACGCTGGTGCTTCTGAAGGTGCTGTTGCAAAAGAATGGCGTTTATACTGCGATTTCTTTTAGCAGTTAGTATTAAATACCTGTCCACATTTTGTGTTGCTGCATGCTTACAACCTTCTCCTGGTCTTCGGCTGACATTTCCAGTTTCCAAAAATTGATTCCATAGTCTGGAAATTACACTTCGGGGCACTCCAACGACTTTCCTTACAACGGGTTGCGTTTGGTCCGCCTCTAAACGACCGTTAGCCCTCCATACCATTCGGCTAAGTCATGTAGTTGAGACATCGTATTCACTGCTACGAAGCATTCAACGCATGTCAATTGTTTTCAATCTCTTCCTATATAGCTTTTCACCCCTTAAGTTCAATGTCACAGACAAAATTTGCATATTCCGAAGTTTGTAAACGCGATAATTTTCTTTTTTAATCTCTTTTCTTTCATTTTTGTTAAAAAAATAATATATATATATATATATATATATATATCTATATATATACTTTCTACAGATATATTGATGATGTAATTCTCATTAAAATAGCCCCCACATCAAATGATATAGATTTTGATTTTTATCCCCCAAATTTATACTTTATACCAAACGAAAGCAACATCTCATCTACTGTTAATTTCTTAGATTTAACTCTCTCTCTCTCTCTCGATAATGAATATTCATTTCTGTCAAACATTTTTGATAAAAGGAAAGGTTAAAATTCACATTTAAAATTCACAAGATAATCAATTTTAACTTATGTATGAGTAAACAGGTATACAAAAATATTTTAATTAATCAATTTCATAGGATTTTTAAGTTATGTGAAAATACACAATATAGTAACCATCTAGCAGATTTAATTCAATACTGTAAGACTGAATCCTATCCAGATAATTTTGTTAAATATCACTATATAAATTTTGAATTCAATTTATAATCTGTTATTTATTGTTTTAGTCAAATTTGACATTGCTATTGCATACTTTAAACATTAAAATATTCTTGGAGATTTTAATTATCTTAGTGATAAGTTTTGGATACATATTATATAAATATTAATTATCAATTATTATTTAGTATAATTTGTAAACATGTTTTTCTTTATATCTCTAATTCTTGGGTTTGAAGCATGTCTATTTGTATATCTATTGATTGAATATCTTATTCAGGAGTATTTCCTATAATTCTCAACAGGTGGCGCTCTCTAGCATTCTTTCCAAATTCTTCCTAGGCTTGAAAAAGGAAATATTAGGCGTCATGAATAATGGTGAAGAAAGGTATGAGTTTTAATTTCTATCTGCATCCTTGTGGATTGATGGATAGATTACTGATATATTTGCTATATGCACTCTCATCCTCTTCTTTCCATTCATCTAATATTATTTGTTATTTCCATTTTTGTTTCTGTCTGGTAATGTGTTGGATCTTTTGACGATGTTTCGGCCATGTGGCTGTATCGTTGAGCGAAACACATTTAGTACCTCTGTGGATGCAGAGTTCCTTGAAAAGCTGGATCTACAAAAGGTTCTATCCAATTTCATATTTTCGGATTGTATGTTTCCTTTTATTTTTTATTTATCGTCATTTTAATATTTTAAACCTCCAGATTTTGATAATCCTTTGATGTTTGAACTTAATTTGTATGTATCGCTCTTGAATGTTGATAAATTCATGTGTATTATTAATAATTTAAAATTAAGATCAATTTGCATTCTATGGTAGCAATGGTTTCCTTTTGATAGATATTTCCTTTCATATCCTCTTCACTTTATTTTCCTCCGTATTGTTTTTTGAACCAGAATATGCCACTGTTCATGTTTTAAATTAGTCTTATTATATTTATTTTTATATTTATTTTTATAATATATATATATATATATATATATAATATTTCTCATGATGGTTGATTTAATACTTCTTTTTAATTTGTAGGCATATTTTGAGTTACAACTTCTTTCTATTCTATCATTGGATTTTCATATTATATTTTTATATATATAGATGTTGGTTAAACACAACAAAGTAATTTTCTTGCACAAGAATATTTTTATTTACACTGGCCTGCATTCTGGAGGCCTTACAGTAACCGCACATTCAGGGCGGTGGCATTAAAACTCCCTCAAGGTGGACAATCTCTGCGACCCCTCTAGAGCGACCCCTCACTCACCATTTCTTTCTATCTCACGCTCATCTAATTAATTTTACATCGATGCGCAGTGCCATCTCTCGTTATAAATTGCGACAGCTCATGCGGCTACAATATATATATATAATCTTTACAGTTAATTATTTAAATCATTTTATATACATTCATAAAGAGAAACACAATTTATATACAAAATGATCATTTGCTAAACTTTTAAAAGAAATTTCAATGGGAGAAAAATGATCGGAGGTTTTCTGATGGACCTCCAATAATTTGCGCGTAAACTGACAACAGGGGTCTGCGTTTATTTAAATGCTTTGCGTTCAAAAAGTGGCCGGTGCAATGAACCAATAGGAGAAACATTCCGAACACCGTAACATGTTAATATACTTGGGTTATGTGTTTTAAACGAAAAGATGTGAGACCAGAAGCCGCATTTTTGTAATGCTTGATGCGATGCGAGACCAGTTTACTATTTAATTACTAATTTATTGATTAGTTCATTTGGCCAAATATATCGAGCCTACCTGTCGCTTCCCTCCTGGGAAATCATCTTTCTCGAGCAAGTAAGTGGGAGTGCTCAGACATCATGTATTAGACAGTGACTAGTAAGACATGCTTCGCGATGGGATAGGCACTTTAAATTGGGTGTATGGAGAAATAATACGATAGAAAGAAAGTGCGCGACTTGAGTTTTCAAAGACTTACAACTTTACAGGGTTCCGCACACCCAAAAAGTTACGACACGGTAGACAGGGACTACCCAGCTAACTTACGACAAGGTGGGTGGTATCTACCAAATAATGGACACGGTAGTGTGTACACCCGAATCATTTACGACACGGTAGACAGTATTTATCTAAATAATTTATACGGTAGACAGTGTCTACCCGAATAATTTACGACACACGGGTCCTTTTCGAAATGCCCTATTACCTCTCATTACCCGGCGCCACTTAGATGATGTCGGCTACTTATTTTTCGAAATTTGGCTATTTCGATTTTCTTTCTGGGATCCGTAACGCAGAGATACGGGCTCTACACAGTTTTGTATCTAATACGTTTCCTTGTTAAAAAATGCTGGTATTGTTGTGAACGCGCAATATTCCCTCATGGGCGCCTCCTCTTTCGTCCGTCTCGAAGGCCAGGCGAAGAAAATACATAACGTCAGCATGACGTGAGCCCAGGGTTCTCAGGATCTCTCAGTTAGCAGAAGGGTTCCCAGATTTGTCAATTTATCACCCATTCGGCGACATTTGGAGACCTCTCGAATCTTCCAAAAGCATCTCGATAGAACGATTATTCTTGGAGATAGGGAGATATTCCCAGAAGTTTCTATAGAGAGACTAAAAAGGACTCATCACTCCGTTGGAGTTCAGTGGACGAGTGGACAATATACGAGCTACCGTGAACTGTGACTTTTGTAAATGTCTTGAGAATTAGTAGCGACTGTTTTATGAAATTATTATCGTCGGTATGTTGAGAATAATATCGCTTTTTTGTGAAATGAGTGGGGAATTTAAGTGCTGTTTGATTGAATACTGATCCTGTTTACTTTGTGCTTGTGAATACGCGTCAGTTATCCAGAAACTTGGCCTCGTTCTTGTATCCTGCGTATACACCCGCGCAGAAGATACGTTTCGCAGTAGTATGCAAACTGTTTCCTGCGGGCTAGTTTTTTGCCACGTCTGCTGTCATTTTGTGGCTACACGTCGTTTCTTTCGTCGAAAATGCTATTTTTTCTGTTTCTTGTTTAACTTTTGGACATGGGCGTATAAGAGTTCGGAATTTTGCGCCTGTCTCGAATAGCAGTTGTGAGCGAGATAGCGTTTCCTTCGTGTATGTTCCCCGACGTCATTCACCTTTGCGTAAATAATCCTTCCATTGGAGAGCCAGTTGAGACTTAAAATGTATGATTTAAAAATGCATCAGAGAAACTATGAAAGAAATATAAATTTTATAGAATATCTAATAAGACATTTTTTAGACTTACGATTTTTTTATGAAAATAAATCGCCGGTCATAAACAGCCGAGTGCTCATTATGACAGCCCTACAGAAACATAAAGCCTGCGGCCCTATTGAAAAAGGGAACTCATCCGCTTTCATTATAAAAGTTTACATGATAACAAACAAAGCTCTGAAGCTATTATAAAGAAAATGGATATTTTCTTTTCACTGATTATATTGACATCAAAGTTTCTTGCCGTTGAAATATTGCAAAGAAATGCGCTGGAAATAGGTAGGTCAATAATCGTTTTTCTATAATCCCATATTTATAAAGAAAAGAAAGGCTTTACGCTCATTGGCAGATCATTAGATGAATAGGAAGAGGAAATACTTGAATGGATAGGTCAAAGCCTTCCCTTATTTTAAGCTAAAAATCTTGAAATGTTCATAGATTTTTGATGCAAAAAATCGGCGGTAGCTCCAATCCGTTGGTTTTGCGTGAAATAAAACTACAGTGAAGTTCAACAAGACGATTCGATTTTTTTTAGATTCATTTGCTTCGTTTATAGGCTTTCAAAGTATTACAGGCTACTCGCTAACTGCTTATAACAGGCATGTTTTCGATCCCATTTCATTCGGAAACTCAGACTACAGACTCGTTTACTTCGTCCCATCAAAATATCCATATATTTAACTAACTTGTTTCGCGGAATATAAATTAAACTTATATATGTGACGTGATTTTACATTCAAGTTATTTGGTAAACTGGCCTGTCGACACATAAATAAGTGTACCAGAATACTTATATTTCCATTTATTCTGTTCAAACCTCATCCACCATTAACCATATTTAGAATCCCCAAAGTTCATTTAAACCCCCATCCTTTTTAAACAAAATAAAATATATATCGTGATTATATACTCCTATTTCACTAAGGAGTCATTAAACAGGTTGGGCTGCACCTATGGCAACATTATAAGTGTTACGGCTTCTCCAGCCATTACAAAACACAGGTTAAAATACTAAAATATCAAAATTAGAATCACAGAAAACTAAGAGCTTGATCCAATTATATACATTTGTAGGAATCTTAAAGAGCCGCAAATTCTTGTTTACCGTGTATAGGCAGCCCTTTTAATTTTTGAGATATAAGCATTATAAACTTGAAAAACGGAACATTTTCAATCTTCTTCAACTCGACAAGACAATGACGCAAAATAAGAGCTTTATAAAAAACTAAATATACATTTCTATAAACACATTTCCTAGCCCATATTTTTGTCACTTACTATCCATCTTTCGTAGTCTCGAGTAAAAATAAGTGAAATGCAAAATAAGCACTCGCTCGGACGGGTTCTTTTTAAATTATTTTAGAAAAAAAAAAGTTCAAAATATTACTATATTGGATTCATATTCATCAGCTCTCTAAATGCGCAGTGTATGTATGTCAGAGCACCCAATTCTAGCACTAGCCGCTCTCGAGATATTTTAGTTTTTTTCGCTACGCCACCTTTGAAAATAAGTCCAGTTATCAAATGAGAAGGGAAATTAAATTTAAGAGCCCATTCAGTGTCATTTCAAATAAAGATGGGTGTTACTGCGTACCAGTCAACTCGATCTAATGAACTATTAAAGAAATAAAGAAAAAATGAAAATGACAGTTAACAGGTCACGTAATAGATTACAACGAGATTCTTTAAACGGGAGGAAACAAATCGGACGGGACTTCTGCGTAAGGAAACTCATTACCCGGTGGCGGTTCGTGAGGGGGCGACATGTAGAGGGGGCGCTCATCTATGTATTTATGCCTATATATGTATTGGTAATATATATATATATATATATATATATATATATATATATATATATAATTGAAGATTTTTTATTTTGCTTGTATTAACAAAAATGATAAGAAGGTGGACAGAAATATATATATATAAAGCATATGTATATAATCTATATCATAAAAATCCTGGACACATGGAACGTATCCTTACTAGTGAAAAACATAGCATAGTCCTAATTTACATTAAAGTAAAATTGTAGGGGCCAGTTAAACTAAAAGTTATGCCCAGGGAGTTGACTACAAAAATATGCATATTCTGGTGATACGTACTGATGGTTCAGAGACTATAGGCACCAGTAAAATCAAAATCGGTGGATTAGGAGGCGAGATGGAAAATGGGGGGGGGGGGGGGGGGGTAACGACAGTAAGAGTTGCGCTCGGGGGATTTGCCACGTTAAAGTTGCATATCCAGGTGATATGTACAAATGGTGGAGAGACTATAGCCACAAGCCGAACCAAAATCAGCTCAATTAGGAGCAGATATGTAAAATTGTGGGGACTCGTGAAAATAAAAGTTACACCCAGGGGTTGACACAAAAATATGTGTATCCAAGTGAAATGTACAACTGTTGCTCAGACTATATAGTCACCAACAGAGTCAAAATCGCTCAATTTGGAACTGAGATGTAAAATTGTGGGGGCTAGTTAAACTAAAAGTTACGCCCAGGGAGTTGACACAAAAAGCGCATGTATATTATATATCCATCAAATATATGTATCAAACTGAGACGTACGGATGGTGCAGATACAACCATCAGCATAAGCAAAATCGTTCAATTAGGAGGTGAGATGGGAAATTTGGGGAGGGGGGCTAATTGAAGTAAAAGTTATACTCAGAGAGTTGTCACAACAAAGATGCATAACCAGATGACATGTACGAATGGTGCTGAAACTATAGCCATTAGAAAAACTAAATTCGCTTAATTAGGAAAAATGCTCGCTAAGAATGTAAAATTATGAGGCTAGTTAAACTAAAAGTTACTCCCAGGGGGCCGACACAAAATATGTATATTCAGATGACACGTACAGAGGGTCGTCGACGTACAGAGGGTTGTTGTTGTTGAAACCCAGACCGTCCGACCTACCAGAAAGGTGTAAGGTAACTGTTTGGACGGTCGGGAAGGACGTACAGAGGGTGTAGAGACTAACTATAACCATCGTTAAAATAAAAAGCGCTAAATTGGAAGCCGAGATCAGAAATTTGGGGGCTACTTTAAGTAAAATTTACGCCCAGGGGGTATCTGAGCAATATAGTTGCCGGCCCGGGGTCAAAATTTCGAAGGAAACATCGCAGATAAAAGGAATATGATGAAAATTTAATATTAAAGTTTTTTAATAAATATTTAAAATTTCTTTAATTTTTAGGTATTTTTTAATGTTAAATAGCTGAAAAAGTAAGACAGCTGGGTAGGTCAAGTGACCCCTCAAACAAAATATCCGAAACAAGATATTTCTGAAGAGTCACTAAAAATAGCCTATCGATTACGGGTATGCTAAAAATAGGAAACTCCAGACGTTTAAAGAATTAATTTGGAGTCAAACATATTGAAATTCGTCACTAGCAGATCAACCAGAGCACAGAGCTGCCCCAAATCAGAAATAACCCCCCTCCCAAAGGACAGAACCACACTACATCAGTAATGATGAAATGCGAAACCACTTCAATAAGTACGACAGCTGGGTGGGTCAAGTGATCCCTCAAACTGAGTGTCCTAAACAACACATTTTATTCACGATGGCTAGAAACCCCTAAAATATCATAAACACCTCCCCTTCCCATCACCACACACGTACACTTAATCCATTCATTTGTTCAAATGTTTATTTAAACTTCCAAATTTATAAAAAAGACGAGAAAGAGAACAAACACATTCTTAAATGTAGAAAATTGAAGCCAAATTAGCGAAATTGAACCAATTTGAGAGGTCCCTCTTCATGTTTTCCTACTTTTCTATTTCTTTTTGGCGAGAAGGGCTCTCAGAACGCGACACAATCTACTATTAATTCTGCAATATCTGTTTTATTTCACGCTAAATTTCTAATATTGCTCCCATACCATTCGTTCACTCAGGAGAAGCCGATGAAAGGGACGCGACTTTAACAAATATCCCTGTATTTTCCCCTTATGTATTGAAAATTCTATGTACTACAGCTTTCGTGAGTCTCCTTTCTCTGAAGAAAGCTGTAGTGCTGCCATCTAGTGATAATTTTCATAACTTATTTTTAATAATTCTCGATTTAATTGAAACAAAAATTCAGATTTTTTTCAATAGAAATTGTAATAAATCTGTATAACTAAAAGAATAATTTGGGGGTGTTTACTCAATGATGTCCGCGCACCCGCGACTTCCTTTAATGACCGCGCCTGTCATTACCCCTTTCCAAACAAAAGGGTGCATTGGATGGGATTCTCTTTAAATGATAGAATTTCATGGTCTAATACGAATCTTCAGGAATTTGCAGAGAATATATTTACAAACTACTCCTAAAAGCAAAGGATTCCTCATCCCTTGTGAATAGTTCTCTTGTGAATACTTCGCGGAATTGCGTGATTTATTTCCCTCTGCTGATTAGCCGAAGAAATGGAAAACAGCAGTTAACAGGTCACGTAACAGATTCCAACGAGACTTGTTAAACGGGAGGAAACAAATCGGACGGAACTTTTGCGTAAGATACTGCATTAAGCCACTCATTACCCCTTTCCAAACAAAAGGGTGCATTGGATGGGATTCTCTTTAAATGACAATTTTATAACAGTTTTTTTTCCTCTCTCAAAGAGACAGGTTTTGATTGAAGTGTGAAAATAAATTTCAAGGATGGTTGAGCTATCACAATATCACCCATCCAAGAACAAATGCTTCAGAATCTCATGTCCTCCGTTTGCTTTAAAAGGAACCATTTTAGTCGAAATTTAAAAGCTTTATTATGTTACTAGCAGTATACCCGTTCTTTGTAAAGAGTATATAATATAAAGAAACTTAAAATTCACGGTCCTGTGCAAATTGCTGTAGTATACTAAATGGCATTTTTAATCAAAATATTTTGTTAAATATTTATTTATTAAGACCCACATCAGTACTCTAAGACTAACCGTTCTCGAGTTATTTTACTTTTATCGCCTTTGAAAATAAGTCACGTTACCCAATGAAAATGAAAATTGAATTAAGAGTGTCATTTCAAATAATGATTTTGTGCCATTAGACTCGATACAATGAATTTGAGTCTGTAGATAAAGTCATGTGCTGCCCACATACGAATTTTTTTTCTATGCTTACGCTATGCTGTACATTTTCTTTTTTGATATGAAATTATTATGTTTATTCTCATGAATGTTCGAAGATATTGCTTTCAAAGATTTTACAGAATTATTTATTTATGGATGAGAAGTGTTTACTTTTCAATTTATTCTGTTCTGTAACTAGCAGACAATTTCATTTTACAAATTGCTGAGTATTATAAAATAAAATAATAAAAAAAAAAGCTGCGCTGATATTCATCATTCCGAAAAGCAATGAATAATTCATGATCATCCGCTTCCAGAAAATGTTCTGATTGACTCTCCTCTGAAACTACTAGCGCCGTTTTAATTTGGATGAAAAACGCGTATTAGAGCATTCTTCATAAACAATTCACAATTTCTAGAAACTTGAAATAGAGAATAACGCAACAAAATCACAATTCGTGTTAGGTTGCTTTATCCAATGTGCTTTTATTTAAGAGAGAAAATGCAAGAAAGATCAATCACGTAAAAAGCATTGATTATGAAACACTTTCGAACTCAAATGCAAGTTTATTTAAACATCTCTAAAATGCGATGCATTCAACGATGATATTAGTTTAATGATCAGAGAACTACAATTATTTACTTTATTTGAAAACTTAAAACTTCATCGAAAAATTGAACTTGAATCAAATGACGTCATAGAAATAGAAATCGTCTGGCTCTCAACGTAAAAACAGTGAATATTTCATCCATACACTTGTATTTCAGACTCCAGAGTTCAATCATTTTGAGTTAAAAAAAAATTCAGCCATTCATACAACTCATCTTACAATCATTTGTTTACATTCTGCATTCATTATAATGAGGGTTTGTTGTAGAAATAATCAAAGTTGTATGACCCTTTAAATTCAAAATTAGTGTCATTGCGTTGGCGCAGAATAGAGATGCACAGAAAAATACCCTAAAGTAAAGCGGTTCTAGAACGGAGGCAACACTCAATATAGATTTAACAGAACTTTAAAAATCCCGATTTTTACTCTGGGAAAATAAAAGATGGATGCATATATGATTTTACATAGAGAATTTTTTTCGATGATGTTTTAAGCATGCAGTTAGAAAGTACTTTTACCTCCATGGATTTAAGTTTTTAGGTAAAATAAATGAGTGTAGTACTGTGATAGTTTAAAAATATCACCTCTGAATGGATCGCATTTTAGAGATGTTTAAATAAAATGGCATTTCAGTTGAAAAGTGTTTCATAATTAATACACGATTGATTTTTCTTGTGAACACTATCCTGGCACAGAGAAGAGAGAACTGAAATTTCACATAGTCATATAAAATGTCCTTCTGAAACTATTTATATCAAAATAATATATCAAAGTTTCTACTAATTTGAGTCGAAACCAATAATTTGGATTCTTTAATCTCATCCTACTTTTTATTTATTCAAATTTATTAATTACATTCACAATTTATTAGTGTTTTAAATTTAGATGAATCTTATATGCAATTTTCTTGAAAATATGTCATAAATTTAGCCTAAACACTACAGAAATACTATTTTCGTCAACCCAGACCATCTGACTTACCCGAAAATATAAAGAATCTGTTTGGATGGCCGAAGTGCCACCCAACTGAGAGCGGAACCCAGTGGGGTTAGCCATCCACAGGGACCCTTCTTACCCTCCCACCAACTTCTCGGAAGCAATACTGTTTTAACTTTAACAGAGGAAAATAAAAAATTTTAATTAGAGAAGTTTTAATTAATTATATATTAAAACTCTCTTTGAAGATCTATGGACGCCGATTTTTAACAGGACCTCAATGTCAGTTTATATATTTTCATAGAGAATAAAGCGATTTTTCTAGGATTCAATTATACTTAAAATCTTACTCATGTTCTTTACAAGCAGTAATAATCACCTCTGTAAAAGTGCAGTGTCAGCATGTCAGCGTTCTGATTTCAACTCCGACGGTTGAAAAATTCATGTGTACTCATTTGACCAGACTGAATCCAAATCTGAAATCCGTTTTTCAAATGACACCCTGGATCTGGAGACACAGCCTCTCCAAGTTTGGCCTTTTTTGTTATTTTTGTGCTTATATCTCAGTGCGAAAGTGTTGTTATAACATGAAGCAATTACATGATCGTGGGATTTTAATGCATCAAGAAACTGCAAAGAAAACTGTATTCAGCGCATGAAGTTAAGAGATAAGACCTTTACCTCCATGACTGAGTTGTTAATATGGAGAAGTCATTGAGGAAAGTTGATATTGAGAAGTCAATGAGGAAAGTTGATATTGAGAAGTCATTGAGGAAAGTTGATATTGAGGAAAGTTTAAATTGAGAAGTGATTGAGGAAAGTTAATATTGAGAAGTCATTCCGGTTTAAGAATTCTGAATAGGAATATTTAAACCTTGGAGTTAGAGCGGCTTGTTTCCTCCTTTATCTTCAAATTCATATTTAAAACAATACAATTCATGCAAATTTCGTTCATAAATAGCTTATTGGAGCTTGTAAAGAGCCTTGCTGCCTCAACCATGAATCGAACCCTGGATCTCCGAACTGACCAGCCGACATTCTACCTTTGACGAAATTGAGACGAAATTGCAAGCTCTCGAAGTGTATTCTGCATGGGCAACTCACAATCTGACTGGCCACCTCCTGCTATTTTTACCACAGGTTAGCCTTCTGCAACTGCTATTTTTACCCAGATTAGTATCCCGAGTGGTCGTTCTCCACCCAATTCGAAACCGGGGCTCCATCTTCCAGAGTCCACTGAATCCGCACTAGGGTCACTTTCAGACCTCTTTGCACTAACCAAAAGGGTCGATGGGTGCGGACGCCACGGTAAACAGTCTTGCTGCCCCAACCTGGAATCGAACCCTGGATCACCAAACTGGCCAGCCGACGCTCTACCGTTGAGCTACTGGGACGACATGGAAAGCTCTTATCGCCGAAGTGGACTCTGCAAGTTTAAAAACTGTATGACCCATGAAGTTAGATAAAATGAGTCCTGTTACCTCGATAAAATGACCCACTGATGCTGAATCTAATGCAAAAAAGCTATTTTATAAATAATTTTCCCCTTAAATAGCGTTATTTCTTGTAAACATTAATCATTTTTCACAAAATTCGACCCCGATGAAGTGAAAGGTCGACCGGAGTGGATGTCCATCGGTTCCTGTTTCCTATTTAGGACCGCGCAGTACTTTCTCCGTCCAAATTGTTCCATTCGAACTGCGCACCATGGATGTCCGGTGAAAACAACACACTTTTCATCCAATCACCCACTTTTATAAGAAATTGGAAAAACATCGATATCTCGTTGAGAGCTTGGGAAAACGAACCCGTTGAGTGTTATTTTATTTTTAAAAGTTTAAGAAAATCACTGTCTGCGTAGCCACTACATAGAAAAGATCCATTGTTGTAGATAAATGAAAAATGAGTCCAATGTCCAGCTTCGTTTTCAGTATCGGATGTCATACGCAAAGTAGAACTCCAGAATACCGCTCTTTATATAGTGTTGCGAAAGCGCAATGTTCCGTTTGGAGCCTCCTTTTTCCTCTGTCTCAAAGGCCAGGCGAACAAAATACAGTGCATGACGTGAGAATGACTTAACCTTAGTATTTTTCAGTTAGAAGAAGGGTTGTCAGATTTGGTGACTTCCGGAATGTTCCACATACTTCTCAATAGAACTATTACTCTTTGAGATATAGAGATTTCCAGAAGTTTCTGTTGGAGAGACTCTGAAAAGGATTCACCCCTTTGTTGTAGGGGAGTTGACGAATGGACATGACACGAACTACATTGGACTGTGACTTGGTGAATGTTTTGAGAATAGTAGTAGCCGTTGTTTTGTGAAATTATTTTCGCCAGTATTTTGAGAATAATATCGCTTATTCTGTGAAATGGAGCATCAAGTGCTGTGTTGATTGTATAGTATTCCTGTTCACTTTGTGCTTGTGCAAGTTATCCAGCAACTGGGACACGTTCTTGTATCCTGCGCATACACCCACAATTCGAGAGGTTACGTTTGTAACAGTAGTGCTCCATACTCTTCTAAGTGAATTATAACAAACTGTGCCGGTACAATGTATGATAATAAATACAATCTATGATAATACAATCCGAAATAGATACCATCACCCAAGAAAATTAATAAAAATAAGGAAAAGTTTTCTTCCAGTGCCAGAACAAAATTTCTATATTGTCACGACACAATCATACTGGCTTTCATCATATATATTTATGAAAATAAGCATCATATATATTTTCACATGTTCGCAATGGTTCTGGCTCATAAAATTTATATCACCACGCAGAGAACAATCCGATTGATTTCACCAGGTTTTATTATTCAGACCGAATGGCATGGGATCCCAAAATACTTCCATTTGCATTGTCACACGCAAAATATATATAGAGATACGAAGCTGGATATTGGATTCTATTTCACTTTTTTAATTATCTTACAACAATTGTTATTGAAATACCTTCTTTTGCATTGTCAGGTATTAAAAATTATCTCTCTCATATATTCATATATATATATATATATAAATATATATTATAGAAATTTTAAGCTTACCCCAATATCGCGCCCCTTCCTTTCATAATCATTATTTCAAATTCCTATTTCATGTCCAGCACGAATGCAACTGTATTAAATTCTATCCCACGCCACTCATATTACCAAAGTTTGCCAGCACTTCCTCCTTTCCTCGACCATACTAATATATGCTATGATCACTCATCTTTACCTCTGCATAAACTTTCTCATCTGAAACTGCTTCCCCATCCCATTTTTAAAGCATAAAGAACGCGAAGGCAGCCTCTTTCCCATGCCGTCGTATTGCTCCCCCTCTGCTGTAACTGTACAATGTGTGAACTAACGCAGACTGCATTGAGATTTCTTGACAGCTGGTCGACGATCGGCCGGCCTATGTAACTGTTATCTGTTTCGAGGATTATATAATAAAGTAGATTTTTGATAGTGTGAAATGTCTTTCCTCCGGACTATTGTAGCCTATATTACACACACACACACATATATATATATGCTTATTGCCCTTTAGTTAATGATAATAACAAAGTACTCAATGTATCAAACATCCGACCCTTCACTCCTCTGCATGACAAATTAAACGACCCAAGAAGACGAAGTCACGGGAGATTGGGAACAGCCGATGAATATTTCATGCAGGTCAGAGAGCGCCTTTTTAATGCCGTAATAAAGCTTTCATTCCCGAATTCGATGATATCGGAGGAAGATATAGAAAGGCTCCTGAATTATTCATTGTTTCCGATTTCATATTTGGAGATTGAATGAAGTCTTTAGAAAACGATACAAGTTGCACTACTTTCGCATGGGCACCAAAACGGCTCATTGGAACGAGATGTCTTTGAAATGCGAAGGGGCATCGAAATTGTATTTCTTTTCTTTTCCTACATACATACATATTATAATGCATAGGAAAGGGGTCGAAAATTCGAATCAGAGTTTTCGAAGGAAGAGCCCGTTTAAAGCATCTCTAAACTCAAATCCGACGTTTTGGAGTAATGTTTGTGCGTATGTGAGCGTGAGTCTGTGGATGCGATATATCAAGAACGAATGGAGCGTTTCGAACGTCAATGGGTACGATTATTACGATCTGTGAATACTGTAAGCCCATTGACAATACGCGATCGAACGTTCGGGAGACCCCGCATTTTCAAATGCATTTAAAAAAAAAATCATAAAACACTCAGAACATTCAATACTATTCAATAAATAATCATTGTGGACGCCATTCTTTATTCTGACATAAACTTGAAAATATTCTCGAGATATTACACGTTTTCCCAATAAATGTATCTTAAAATGACATAAAAATGAACAGTAGTAAGTATAATCAAATATGTAATTCTTTGCAACCCATTTAGCGACTCATCGGACGAAATATCACGAACTTGGCGACATTTTTAATAGAGCGCCAAACGAAGAAAATGTAGTCAAATTGGCACAAAGAACGTTCAAGTTACGAAAATGATGATGATTGTGAATCGAGCGGAGACGAGATATCTCCATACCACGATGTGTGTAAGCACACCAGGTGTGGCACGTGAACGGCCGGAGGAAAAGTTTATATCGAACCACGATAAGGGGCGACAGAGAATTCATTCACATTCATACAGAGAGCACATACTTATTGGTAGATGAGAGAGGCTTAAGAGCAAGCAGTACTTTGTTCGCAGTTGGATTTAGTGCGAGTACCTTGGAGGATGAACTGCCCAGAGGAGAATTTCAAAATGACATCTTATGACCCAGATTATGTGTGGAGATTCTTTATGCGTGGTCTCGACATGTGTGAAAAGACATCATTAGATACTATATTCTGATTGACTGTGTCACGATATTATAATTAACCGAAATTTACTAATTAGATTGTTAAGTTGTTCCAACCCATTATTACAAAGTCTGGTATTACATCTCGCTCATTACTTTAAAAATGTGTCTGAAGAAGAATAATAGTCTTTGTATTGGTAGTTATAATGATGTAAATTGATCATGTGTACTGAATAAATTGAAAACTTTTCTATTTACCTTTAGATCTTACTTTGGATTTTTATAAGATTAATATAATATATAATTTTCCGGATATGCTGAAATTAGGTGGGTATTGCGACCACCAAAGCAATGTACTAAACCAAACTACTAATGGCTGTAGTTAATAACTTAAAGGCACTTAGAGCATTTTAAGATTAAGAGTTTATTAAAACAATCAAATGAAGTATTAAGCAAAGATATTATCGACACTAAGGATAAATAATCCCCACAAGAACCCCGGATCTTTGTACTGGCCAGCCGACGCTCTACCGTTGAGCTACTGGGAAGGAATTGTCTGCATTCTCCAACCTCTGACGTCAGATTGGCGTGCAAATGACGATTATAATAATAATGTCTGACCACCTCCACATTTTTACCCCGCTCTTTTTATTTTCCAAGTGATCTTTCTCTGGGTTCGTTGTCCTCCCGATTTGAAATCGGCTCTCACTATCGCAGAGTCCACCGAATAGGTGCTAGTCGCACTAGGGTCGTTTTCAGAGCTCCGACATCTTCTCATTGACCTACAGGTCCGATTTGTAAAGTTATAATCTATTTGGGTTCTGACTTGATATGAAACCGAGCTTTTCCCGAAACAAACTTCTATTTAACTAACGACGAAGATTCGACGAAATGATCCCGACAATTAAAAGATTAAAATGCTTTATTCACAGCACTTTGCTGGAAATCCAAGCTGCAGTTACGAAATCTATATGCAATACAATGCTAGCCACCCTATCCGTACTCAAAGCATACCAACTGAGGAGAAGCCGTCCTGCGTATCATTTCAGCCTCTGAAATAATGATTCTTGCACTACCGAGACATCATTATTCTCGAATGACCGAAACATCATTGTTCTTGTACTACCGAAACATAATTATTTTTCATTACCGAAACATAATTATTCTTGCATCCTCGAAGATGCAAGTAACTGATGCGACAGCTTACGAAAATGACGACGTTCACACACAGGCCGTCATGTAGAATGGCTAATTTCTTGATCTGGTGGCAACACACGCCGAGCTAACAGATTAGAGTAACGATTGATTGCCGCAGTGGAACAGCCCCGTCGTTAGCGCACTCAGGCGATTCCCGGCTCTACCCAAACTGTACGTTAAATGTAGTCCCGTAAGTCTTTCCGAGAGGTTGGTGTAAGGGGAAGGAGGGTACGGTCCCCACTGGATGTCTTCCCCACTGGGTTCCGGTTTAAATGAGTTGGGTATATTTAAAGTGAAACTTGATTTGATATGATTCATTGCACACATCGAGAAAGGTGAACTGGGTGAAGTTACTTAAGTTGCTTACCCCGGCGAAGTGCCACACTTTTAAATCACAACCCCAAGCCATAAAGTCCTTACCGACGTTCAACTGTAGAATCCGAGTTAGGGCTCTTTATGCCAATATTAGACTACTTTAGGCAACCGCCATCCAATGGTACCCTCATTCTGGTGGCTCGAATGTTTTGGCCAATGCGACACGTTAAGATGAGTCAAATATTAAGGTCTTTCAATAGAATAGGATCAAATGATGTTCTCGATCATTATTGATACTCTTTTTACACTCAGTAGCATACCTTAGAACAATTTAAAAATTCTCTAAAAGTGATGGACTATATACAGATAAATAAATATAATTTATATGTTTTA
Organism: Amaurobius ferox; assembly: GCA_951213105.1. Lineage (NCBI taxonomy): Eukaryota > Metazoa > Arthropoda > Arachnida > Araneae > Amaurobiidae > Amaurobius > Amaurobius ferox. The sequence continues at coordinate 4,389,805 of OX578136.1, forward strand.
TACAAATGAATACGGATATCACGATTATTCAGTGCCATTAAAAAGACTGTCTAGAGCAATGGTTTCAAAATACGTAATACGGCCTGTTGGGTCATTTGGAGAGGGATATTCTTAGTAAATCCTGTGGCTATCGTAAAACTCTGATATGGGCAGCTCATGAATTTTCTTATACAATGCAATGAATGCAAAATATAATGTATAAGATCCACGGTACTGCGTTTTTATCGTTGAATGATACATTGGGTGATTTTCCGGGTGACAACATGTTGAACTATTTCAAAATACCCGATTAACTTAGACTCTAAATAAACAATTATCAATGTGGATAACATCTTCAATAAGCGATACAGTCCATGTATTAAATATTTTAATAATGAATTCATCAATATTTGTAAATGTGTCTATATTTTTGTCAATCTGGGACGAAAAATCGCAAAGTTGGTGATACATCGCTAAATTATTCGCCAAGTTCTCTAAATGCATCACCAAGTGTTACAGACAAACGGAGAGATACTACTAGAAGGTATGCCCGTCATACGACTGAAATCAGAATTTGCGAAACATTTCCATTTAGCGTCATTTTTAACAATTTGGCGACAGTTTTGTTACTTTGGAAATATTTAAAATAGTCGCCAAGTTGGCGAAGTCCTGCGAAATTTCTCGTCAAGCTTTACCGACCGACGGCCAGATAAATGGGTCGTCATTTTCATTTATTTAGAGTCATTTTTATCAATTTGGCGCCATTTTCGTTAATTTGGCAACATTGAAAAAAGTCGACAAGTTGGCGATATTCCGCCAAAATCTCCCCAAGCGTTATGAATGGAGAAAAATAGTTATTCTTAACTATTGGAGTCGAAATACAAAAGTACTATCCAAAATATCTTTTCTCATGAATGGAACAAACTAGATCCACGAGAATGATGTCCCAAAATGGATCGCATAATATTACTTATGAAAATTGAACCTATTTCACAATAGTTTATATATTTTTATTTTATAATTTTTTGATATTTTTTTTAATAACGTGCAATATCTCGAGAACGATTCATGCTAACGTTCTAAAATTTACGTCAATCGTTTACTAATAAAAAATTACACAAGAAATGACTATTTAAGTAACTTTATTAAAGGTTTTGATTTATTGATGATTTTTTCAAAATTTCACTCGAGAATTTAGGGGGGTTCTGAATATTCGATTGCGTAGAAAAACAATAGGACTCCAATATTTATGGCTTGTAATTTTTGTACTCAATTTCGTTCGAATCGCACCATTCGTTCGCGAGATATCGTCTCCACACACGCATACACATTATCTCAAACATACATGTCCTCTTCGTGTTCAGGGATGCTTGAAACGTGCTCTCCCGTCGAAAACTCGAATTCGAATATTCGACCCCGTCACAATACTTTCCTTATACATTATACTATGTATATAAGGAAAGTAAAAATGGCGTTTGTTGCATTTGTCAGACCCGTCGCTATTAGAGGCAAAAATTTGCTATTACTGATTTTAGAAAAATGTTCAATATCTGTTATAGATAAAGCTTCGATGATGGTTAATATGGAATCAGCATCCAATTGTGGAATAGGAGTTTACCAAAGATTTCCACTTCTGGTTCTCCCTTTTCGTTTTAAAAATGTTCATTTTATTTAAAAAATATATGACTCAATATTGGTTACAGATCGATTTTATATGATAATTGATATGGCTTTCAATTTTATCCAATTTTGGAAGGGTTGACTAAGAATTTTCATTTCTGGTTTCTGTTCCACTTCCGGTTCTAAAAGGTTTCTCAAAACATCTAGGTCTTAAGATTGGTTACCGATAGAGCTCAGATAATGGCCGATATAGCTCTTAACATCTGAAGAGAGTAAAGGGAATTTCTACAACCGGTTCTGGTGATCATTTAAAAGTTTGCAGTTTCTTTGAAGCATCTATTTCTTGGAATATGTTATAGATAGTGTTACGAAACGTATCCTTTGGCATTATGGGTGTATAATCAGGATACAAGAACGAGTCCAAGTTTCCGGATAACTTACGTTTATTCACAAGTAAACAGGAACAACATACAATCAACACAGCACTAAAATGCTCCACTGATTTCGCAGAATAAAGGCTATTATTCTCTAAATACTGACGAAAGTCATTTCACAAAACAGCCGCTATTATTCTCAAAACATGGACAAACATCACAGTCCAATATAACTCGTGTCACGTTCATTTGTCAACTCCACTGAGACGGAGGGGTCCTTTTATAGTCTCTCCATAGAAACTTCTGGAAATATGAATGTCAATACATGAATATCTCAAAGAACAATCGTTCTATCGAGAAGTTTCTGGAATATTCTGGAAGTCACCAAATATCGCCAAATCAGGAAACCCTGCAGAATAACTGGGAAATCCTGGCAACTCTAGGCTCACTTTATGTGACGTCTTGGACTGTGTTTTCTTCGTCTGGCCTACGAGATAGCCTAAAGAGGAGGCGCCAAAGAGGATAGTGTGCATTCTAAACAGTATCGCGTGTAGGCGTTGATCTTCCGATGTGAAATCTGTGACTAATAGGTCAGAGCCCTCCGAATTCGCAATAAACGCTGCGACGCTGAATTTGTGGTGCCGCCTTTACTGCGTGACTACGCATGTTAACTTCATACAACAAGATTATAACTTTATACAATATATTACGCATTGTAACTTTATACAACAAGAAAGATCAATCATGCTTAAAGCATTGATTATGAAACTCTTTCGAACTCAAATGCAATTTTATTTAAACATCTCTAAAATGCGATACTTTCAGCGCTGATATATTTTAAATGATAACAGTACTACAGTCCTTTATTATATTTGAAAACTTAAAACTTCATCAAAAAAAAAAAGAATGAACTTGATTGAAATAACGTCATCGACCTATAAATCGTCTGGCTCTCTATGTAAAAGCCATAAATATTTCATTCATATTATTTATATTCCAGACTCCAGAGTTCGATAATTTTGCGTTAAAAAAATTCAGCCATTTTTATACGACTCATCTTACAGTCACTCGTTTACATTCTGCATCCATTAAAATAAGCTTCGTTGTAGAAATAATGAAAGTTGGATAATCACTTAAGGGTGAGCGTTAGTCAATCTTCTGCCCTATCCGCCCTTTGTTAACTTTCGCAGAACACGTTTTTCGGCAAAATTCTGCTCAAATAGTTGCGAAATATGTTTTGAAAGATAAAATGCAATGCTTAGATTATATTAAAACTAAATTTAATACTCAATAAAATATAGAATATATTTTTTATTGTAATCCAAAATATTTTGGGTGCTGCCATCTGTTGTCGTAGTTTAATTCATACCGACTATTTTTATTTTTTAATGAACAGTTTTAAATGTCTATTCCTTCTAATACGGTATTAAATACAACAGATCATATATAATAATGCCACAATCACGAAAAGGTAATTGAACTTCGACTTGAAGACAAGACTGCAGCCCTCAGTGATGTGCATTCAGATCCCCTTATCCAATTTATAGAATGAGAAGTTACCTTTCCGTGATTGTGGCATTATCATATATGATCTGCTGTTGTATTTAATACTGTATTAGAAGAAACAGACGTTTAAAAATGTTCATTACAAAGTAAAAATAGTCGGTATGAATTAAATTACGACAACCGATGGCAGCACCAAAAATATTTTGGATGAAAATAAAAAATATATTTTATTGAGTATGAAATTTAGTTTTAATATAATCTAAGCATTTCATTTTATTTTTCAGAAAATATTTCGCAACAACTGTTTGAGCAGAATTTCGGTAAAAAATGTGTTCTGCGAAAGTTAACAAAGCGCGGATAGGGCAGAAGATTTACGGACGCTCACCCTTAAACTCAAAAATAGTTTAATTAATAGTGTAATGGTATTAGTAGATATACCTGTACTGATTTTATTCTGTTTGAACAATCGGCTGAGCACACTATATGAATTTGAAAAATCTTTGCCAATATGAAACAGACGACTTAAGAAATTGAAAATACCAATAATTATATATATACTTGCATATATATATAGCATATATATATTGTATTATTTAAATCAGAAAATATTTAATAAAATCGTCTGCTGTATAAACACGTTGAACTTAATTTGGCTGCTAAGCAACATGATATATTTTTCTTTAAAAAAAAAACAGCATTATGTAGTATTTAAAATATCGTCTGCATAATTCTATCTCTATGGGATGTTCCTTTCTTATGAATGTCTCGATAACCGCTTGTCCTAGAAACTCAAGTGAACTCCTCTCTTTTAAGTGGGGCTAAATCACGGCTACCCACCAGATTTTATAAAATTCGGGCTGCCGTTCTCCTGTCATGCTGAGACAAACACACACAGACAGACAGATTTTCAATGATATTTATATAGACCAGGGGCGGATCCAGAAATTTTTTTCTGGTGGGGCGCAAAGCTAGGAAGCTAATTCAGACCTATTATGCTCCTACCGGCCTCTCAAACAGCTACTGTAAATCCTTGGGTCAGTCGAGTGGTCTGGGTCTTCAACACATATTTTGTTAAATTTGTGGTGTTTTGTCATGCCATTGAATACACTCGCAAAACATTGATAAGTCAAAGAAAAACCCGAACATATTCATAGATATATATTTTAAAATATCATTTTTCATATTTTCATATAAATTTTATTTCTATCATTTTATATATCACACATCTTTTAATATCTTTATTTTTTCGTAAGTATTTATAAAATAAACTTAATTTCCTTTGTGGCAAATTAATTTATTACGGTCTCTACATCAACTCAAATATGGTATGATCATTCATCCGAGCGAGTCCTGTCAACCGGTCTTCGGCCATCTGAGATCTCAACCAAGTTTTAAGCCCTCGTAGAATAAATAAACCTCGCTCTGCTGTGACAATTGACATCCGAAGTGTGGTCTTGTATACTTTAATAAGGTGCGGGTAAACATCACCATCTTCCCTCAATTTCTTCAATACGCCGAGCGAAAAACACTTACTGAAGTTTGACCTCTGACAAAGGAGTTTTACTTCTGCAACAATTTGCTGTAGGATGCCCTGGTCTGAATCATGTAGTGTCATGAGGTGTCATGATGCTTTGATGATCCTTCTGAAGTATGATTTAACATCCGTAGACTCTTAATTTTTAGATGATTTGGAACCATTTAGCGAGCGAAAAATTTCACAAAATCTTAGGATATATTTGACCAAAGAACGCGAACAGTCCACTTCCAGTGCCCTGTTGATGAGGAGTATCTTTCCATTAAATTATTAACTTGGTGCTGCGGTCTGCCAGCTAGTCTTGGGATCATTAGTTCAATTCCTAATTCCCGCTTTCACCTCTATCGCTAATTCAGTATAGAACTTCTTAGTGGAGGTATTACTCTCCTTTAGCACTTTGGCCGTTTGCTGAATTTTTACAGTGGTTTCGTGTGCATCCAAGCTCTTCTTCTGTAAAAACTATAATTCAATGATTTGATAATAACCATTAAATTACTCAACGAAAATATGGCCATTATGAATTCACAATGAGATATACCTTTGAGAAAATTTACTTTAGCCGCTGTTCTCATATTATGGTATTGTCTTAATTTCACTAAAGCTGGTGTAAAGTGAGTATCAAATCAATTTTTAACTGACGAATTGAGTCATGGCACTAATCCCAGCCGGTTCAATAGTGTCCGTCTAAGGTATAAATCCAAGTGATCTCTCAGTACTGCATGAGTTTTTTACATGGCGCCGAAAAAAGAAAAGAGATAATTTATTTTACAATTCTTAGTGCGTTCCTGTTGGAAGGAATATCACAGTAACTAGAAATTGCCAAATTAAGATGATGAATTTTGCCATGACAGACAGAGGCGTTCACAACTTCTCTTTTAATTTCCGTCACATCCTACAGAGTTGCGAAACATTTACGCGTCATCTATTACAACTAGTCCCTACGCCAGAATTCAGATATAGTTCCAATTCACTTGTAAATTTAAAAATCTTCCTCTTATCTCAAATGTCTTCTTGAAGTTCTACGAAACGTACAAAATTGTCTTTTCCAATGCCATTTGAGCAATAGCGCATTGATGAACAGAGTTGTAACTTGGGAGATTCATATTATACAGTAATATTTTTTCCTGTACCCGTGTCAGAATCGCTTTCAGAATTTCGGCACAAATGCAGATTATCAACTCATTGCAAGCCATTTTAATGTTGCGTTTGTAGAGGATTTTTCTGATTAATTTTATATAATATTGTCTCCCCTGTCGATTTAAAAGCGAAGGACATTGAGGATTCCTTGGTTCCCAATTGATGTCTAGCCCTGATGGCCTCTCTGTGAAATATTTTGGCCGCCAAACAACACAATCGTTTTTATTATTGGACGCAGCCTTGTCATGCTCTCTTCAACCTATTTCTGTCATAAAAAGCTCTTCTGGTTTCGGTTATTTTACATTTGGTAGAACGAACGTTTTTATAAATACATGAGCTCGCTCTATTGTGTTATTTTATTTTTTCTAAAAAAATTATTTTTCATGCGAATTTTAAATACTTTTTAAGTGGCTCTGTCACTAACCAATTTTCAGGCTAAGCTTTGTATTTCCCAACATAACTTGTGCCCACAAACATGCAGAAATATTCCTGTTTTGACGGCAAAAACACAAGTCAATGTTAGTTTTCTAAACGCACTGTTTGAACTGTAATTTGTTCTTCACGACCACGTTTTGGTTGATAAATGAAGGATACGTGTAAGCTGAATCACCGTTCCAATGATATTTTAACAGTTTCTATTTTATCAATTCACTTTCCAAACGGATGCTCGGTATGCATATACTGGCAAATATAAAATTGAAACCATTGTTGTTATTTGAATTACTTATTTGAGAAAAAGCACATGTGCACACAAACAGTACATACAAAAGGAAGATAACATTAATCAATGCTGAATAGTGATTTACCTACTTTTCAGAGTATCAAACGACATGATGTCGAAACAGCATTAATAGCTAAAAGCACTTTAATTACGAGGAAGATATTCAAAATAATATCTGCTGAACATATAGCTTTAAGAATACACCGTTAATTGCGACTCTTTAAAAAAAGTACGAAAACTCAAAAAGAATTTGATTATTGAGCTGAGAACAATAAAGCTCTTTAGGATCCACCCAAATGTCATCTTTATCACAATTTTTCTCAAGAACGCCTGGTTTTAAAAAGCTTAAAATAATTGCACAGTGGTCACAACTAAAATTTTACACAGGGGTCATAACTAAAGCGGACTAGATTTTTAGCTATGGAACTCAAAAATAGTGTGAAAAAACTAGAAAGTGTGAAAAGTATGAAAAACGAAATAATTTTCCTCAAAAGCGACTACTGTGATGAAATTTTCTTTGTAGTTAGTTCGTATAAATACAAATGAAACCATATTAGTCGCTTTCACTTGAAAAATCCTGCTCCCACCCCCTTCAACCAGGTCTCATCGTCTCCGATGCAGCCACACAGGCAAATCATTAAACTAGTTCCCCCTAAAATTCTCTCTAATTTGATGCCTCTATTTTTGATTTTGGTTAAAAATTGTATCTGTTCCATAGTTTTCCATGATTTTCGTACGATGTGCATTGCACATTCTCACATTCTATTTCATATTCTCGCATATGCAATCAACGCCCACTTAGGTCAAAACATAACTCTGGAACAGTGTATTGTATCATATGCAATCTCGCATATGCAACTCTCCGAAATCAACACATAACCCAAGATCAGTACGTTATGAAAATTGACAAACCCCAATTTTCCATTGGCTTTACTTATGTTGCGATGTTTCGAGTTCAGACGAACGAGGTATTCCCAGAATCACGACTGCTTGGTATCAACGACCCATTAAAAAGGTCTCTTTCTAATTAAAAAGGTCGAATTTGCGCGATTACAAACATTAAAGATAGAAATTCTTATCGCATTTGAAAGATCAGAATCTGCAATGTATGCAGGCTTCAGTACTCTATAATCTGTGACTTTCAGTTTCATGTTCACGGTAATTTCCTTTTCGTATATTAAACTCTGAAACCTTTTACTTTCCTACTATATTTAACTTTTTGTACAAAGTTCGTACCGGTTACAAAATACCGAGAAAAAAAGCATAATTCAATAAAAGTTTACTTTTCAATTAGCATGATCAACTTAATTAGCTATTACCGCTCTGAAAACATACCTAGTATACTATCTTAGAAAATTCGAGGAAAGTCTTGCCCAGTATTTCTTTCAGGACTTTTTGGTCAGGGACGGGGGGGGGGGAATGAAATTTTATGAGGGCAAGTTTTCTATTTGCCCACTATACATATATTTAAGTGCTGTGTCACATAAATAGAAACTAGGTTAACACAAAATGTCGTCGGGGGGGGGGGGGGGCGAATACTCTTCTGCGGGGAAGGGGGCTTCGTCTCCCGGAGGTATGCCTGAAAGAAACACTGGGCTCTGTGCAAACACATCGCTAGGCTATCATCAAATGTTTCTGATTTTTTTTTCATTATTCAACAAAATGTATTTCATTTGTGAAAATATATACCACCTACTGGGCTGTGACCAAACCGCGGCCTCATCCACAGATTTTTTTTTTAATTTCTAGATACTTCTTTAAGTTCAGCTTATATTTTCTACTTTGGATTCTGTTGTCGAAATTTTTTAGCATATTTCATTCCAATAATTTTTTTTATATTTCCTATATTTTTATTTTTCTAATAATTTTATATTTTGATTTTTTTTCTGCCTTGAAATCCTATTCTCGGGGAGGGCGCGCGCCCTATGCGCCCTCCCCCTGGATCCGCCCTTGATATAGACTATGTTTTAAACGCAGTCTCAGAGTGGTCGATACTGGACTCTATCAATATCAGTATCGGTCTAGGATAATATCCAATTCAGATGATAGAAGAATCTTAGAATTTTCTTTTAGGCCATTCTTAGCTATTATAACAATCATCGACCGATTATAAAGCTGTATTTTGTTATTTTAGCGTTAAAAATAAAAAGATTTCTTGTTATTTTTACTTTCTCATAGCATCATTGTATAGAGAATATATATTATAGAGAAAGTATTATAGCACTTAAGTAACATAGTACAAAGTATTGTTTTCACGAAAATTTTCGATTTCGAGAATTGGATGACAATATGTTTTAGAACATGTTTTGATTGTTTTTGGAGTCATATCCGTCTGTCTGTCTGGCGCTGATTTTTTGCTTAGCAATTTAAAGACAACGAGTATCATTGTGAAGAAGGTATCCTTCGGAACATTAACTGTGGTGACCACGGGCCGCGCCAAATGGCATGAAAAAATCTAATGTGGGCAGCACATGACTTTCCTTATGTAATGCAAAGAATTGATTCCTTTAACGGTGAAAAAGTGATGAGGAGATCCACGGTACAGTCTTTGTAACGTTAAATTGTACATTGGGTGATTTTCCGGATGACACCATGTAAAACTATTTCTTACGCAATTGTAAATTAACAATGATCAATATGGATAGCATCCTCAATAAGCAATAGAGTCAGCATATTTAAACATTTTAATAATAAATTCATCAATGAGGCGTCATTTTCATTCAGTTGGCGTCATTTTTGCTATTTGGACGATATTTTCGTCAATGTGGGGCTAAATATCGCCACGTTGGCGATATTAAGAAGATATTTCTTACATAATAAAATGTATACCCATCATATGACGGAATTAAAAATTTGTAAAACATTGTATCCCATTTGGCGACATTTTTATCAATTTGATATTTTTATCAATTTGGCAACAGTCAGTTTGGCAACATTTAAAAAAGGTCGTCAAAATTCGTCGCCAGAATTTTGTCAAGAGTTACAGACGGAAAAATAGGTTATTCTTATAGTAGTCTTATATTTCCCCCAAAATATTGAATTTTCATCCATTAGTTGTAATTTTCATTGATTTAGCGTCATTCTAATCAATTTGATGACGTTTAAAAAACTTGCCAAGTTGGCGATAGTTCACCAAATACGTCGCCAAAATTTCGACAACAACGACTCATGGCGTTAAATTACAAAACTATTACCTAAAGTGTCTTCTCTCGTGAATGAAAGGAGTTAGATCTACGGGAATGATGATAATAAATTTACCGCATAATATTACATATGAAAAGAGAACAGATTTTGCAATAGTTAATACTTTTTTTTTTAATTTTATGTGATGTTTTGATAAATTTATTTGAAAAATGTGCAATATCTCGAGAACGGTTTATGTAAGCGTTCTAAAGTTTATGTCAATCGTTTTTTAATAAAAAGTTACATAAGAAATGATTATTTACGTAACTTTATGGAACGTTTCAATTTTTTGGCGATTTTGTCAAAACTTCATTTCAAAATTTAGGGGAGTTCTGAACATTCGATTGTTTGTAAAAACAGTAGGCTTCCAGTATTCATTAACTGTGATTTTTGTACCAAATTTTGTTCGAATCGCTTCACTCGTTCGTGAGATATCGCCTCCACAGACTCACTGACACACACACACAGACATCATCTCAAAAACGTCTGATGAATGTTCAGGGATGCTTGAAACGTGCTATCCCGTCGTTAACTCGAATTCGAATTTTCAATTCCGCCCCGAAACTTTCTTTATACACTATACTATGTATACAAGGAAAAATACTGATAAGAAATTATAGTCCGAAAAATAGTCTCGAAATTGTGAGCGTCGCTTTAAGTAAGGTAACGTTCATTTATGGAAACAAACTTTCAAAAGCTTTTAAAATGCTCAGTATGCAACTTTATTCACTGCTTCAATATTTTTTTAATGAAATCAACTTTGTTCTAACTGTTCAATTACATCCATTAGTAAATGTGCAAACTTTGAATGCAATAGGCGTCTTTTGTTTCATCGATTTTTAGTGCACTCTAAGCAAAAGAAAACCTAAAATATTAACTCGAGTTATGTGGGAAAGAGATATCAAAAAAGCAATAACTTGCAAAACCGGAGTCGAAAAAAAAAGGATACAATATTCAGAAAAACTTTCATGAAATATTCATCGAGCAGTGTTTCAGTTCTTGTATTATAAAAATGAGTTCTGCGGCCCAATATTTGGAAGTAGAAATTTCCTATTGCCTCAAGTAAGGTCTTTCTGACCAACACTATGCTTCTCTATATTTATATCCCCTATTTTATACGTCTATTTGTAAGCATAAGATTGAAAAAAAAATGCATCTGTTTGCAAGTCGTCATTTGCAAGTTTTTATTTTTAAAATTGCCAAAGCATTTCTTTTAAATATGTAAATTGACAACTGGTTGTCAACATATCATGATGTTTGCTGCTGATTTGTGTTAATTTTTACTTTCCTCATATACATAGTATAATGTATAAGGAAAGTATTGTGACGGGATTGAACATTCGAATTCGACTTTTCGACGGGAGAGCACGCTTCAAGTATCCCTGATCACGAATCGAACATTTTTAAGGTGATGTGTGTGTGTGTGTGTCAGTGAGTCTATGAAGATGATAATCTCACGAATAAATGGAGCGATTCGAATGAAATTTGGTACAAAAATTACAATCCGTGAATGAATATTGAAAGCCTATCGTTTAACTGGAAGCCTATTGTTTACACAATCGAATGTTCAGAACCCGCCCCCTAAATTTTCGAGTGAAATTTTGAAAAAATCATCAAAAACTCAAGACCTTTAATAAAGTTACGCAAAAAGACATTTCTTGTGTAATTTTTCCTTAGAAAACGATGGACATAAACTTTAGAACGTTAGAATGAATTGTTCTCGAGAAAGTGCACATTTTTCAAATAAATTTATCAAAAAACCCCTTAAATTAAAAAGAAAATATGAACTGCTGAGAAACATGTCCACTTTCATATATAATATCATACGATACATTAGGTGACATCATTCTCGTGGATCTAGCTCGTTCCATTCATGAGAAAATATACTTTAGTAATTATTTTATAATTGAAAGCCAATAGTCATTTATTTGCTGTAAGGATAACTTATTTCTCCGTCCATAACGCTTGGCGAGATTTTGGCGACGAATTGGGCGAAATGTCGCCCACTTGGCGACATTTTAAAATGTTGCCAAATTAATGAAAATCTCGCCAAATGATACAAATGACGCTCAATCAATGAAAATGAAGACTAACTGTCAAAAATTCAATATCTTGGAAGAAATAAGTATCTACTATAACCTAACCTATATTTTTTTACTGTAAAAGTCAATTCATCGCATTCTATAAGGAAAGTCATGTGCGGCCCACATCGGATTTTTTTTTGCTTCACGACTGTTAATGACTTCATTGCCACTGCTGATACCGGCCCATCACATTGCCACTCCTGTTTCTGCTTGGCGGGTAAAGGAGCAATAATAAATCGTTTGAATTGCAAATTTATCGGAAAGTACAAAAGTAGTTTTAGCTATAACATCTTTAAAGGAGGGAGTTTTTCGACAGTCTTCACAATGAGTTCGTGTTTCATTGAGATGAGTCAATATGAATTAAATGCAATATTGCATAAAGAATATAAATGAAGGGAGGTTGGGTTTTAGAGATAATTTTGAAGCAAACAGACAACTGGGGTTTTATATCTCGATTTAAATACAAACTAAAACAATAAAAATAGTAAAAAGTAGGTCTAATGATAATAAAATGCGATCGTTTGAACTTTGAGAAAAATGATTTCTTTTTGGGGTGTATTAAAGTGAACATTAAGTTGGTTACTTTTGAAATACAATAAATATCTTTGGATTTAGTTATCATTCTTAATTGAATAAGTGGCGATCGTGAATCGTATATTCGTACGCATTATGAGCCGCCATTATTTCTTTGTACGAGTTCCTAAAATAAATCATTAATTAACATATTACATATTGATTTCCACAATTTTAACTTTAAAGATAAACATTATTTATTACACATATTATGATTACGATTAAATTTACATTAATTTTATATACACTCTTAAAGAAAAGAGACTACACGTGTGAGACCAGGCATTATAATATTTAATATTTTTCCAAAATCATATATTTGACCTAATATATAATGCAGATTTGCACATACTTTTGTTTGTCGTTTTGGACATTCTGGACTCCGTTTTACTTCAAGCACACTCTTGGACGGTCATTGCCTCAATTCTATGAAGCACACTCTTGAACATTTTGGTCACAACGCTTTAGAACAAGAAAATTATCAAGGTCAGAAGTTTTGCACAATTGCAAGGGGGAGGTGAGGGGGGGGGGGGGGCGGGTATCAGAAAAATGTGAAGATTTTTCAAAATTTTAAAAATACGTTCTCTGGACTTCAAACTGAAGAGATCTCCGAGCAATCTATAAATAAGGTCTTGTCCATCGAAAATAAATATAAAAAATTGTAATTGAACGAAAAATATTAAGGTCGGATTTTTCACAAAATTATACAGGGTGTCCCAAAAAGATTGTAACGCGCTTTAATTCTTTACCTGTTGGAGATAAGTGGGCAATGTAAATTGCAAACATGTTGAAAGTAAGGTAGGAAATAAGACTACGTTCATGAAATAGTCCTCCCATTCATTTTCAAAAAGTGACACTTTTTAAATTTTTATACGACCCTCTTGGACACATTGGGTCAATCAGAAAATTTTCATTTTTAATGCAACAAGATCATTAAAAAAACCCCGTATATCTGTATATTTAAATCTTTATATTTAATTGAAAATTGAACATTGTGTGAATGGGACCCTATATCAAATTGGAAATGTAAATGTGTTATTGTTGTTGAGACCCAGACCGTCCGACCTACCAGAAAGGTGTAAGGTAACTGTTTGGACGGCCGGGAAGTGCCACCCGATTTAGACCGAAACCCAGTGGGGGAGGCATCCACAGGGACCGTACCTTCCTTCCCCTACCACAAACCTCTCGGAAGGACTTACGGACCCACATTTTTAACGTGGTCGTACTGCGCGTGAACACGGCGGCAGTTTGGGCAGTGACGGGAATCGAACCCGGGCCTACCGAGTGCAATTCCCGCGCACTAACCACTCGGCTATCGCGCCCTAAATGTAAATGTGTTGAAGACCCAGACCGTTCGACTCATCCTGAGGACTTGAGTATCAAAAAATGTAAATGTGTGACATATTACAAAAAAGATAAAACTGGATGATAATACATAGGAGACATTTTTGCGAATTCCGCGTGGCTCACGTTGCAATCACGGATTCTTAAGTACTTTTCAATAACTAAGTACTTTTTCAATAATTAAGTACTTTTGAGTACTTTTCTTTACTAAACAATTTCCATCGTCCATTTGTTTATGATCTCTATTTTCACGGATGAAACAGCCTTTCACATGGTACGGAAAAGTGGTATAAGTCAGATTTTTTGATTAAAATCAACTGAGATATGATCAAAGATACAGATATGCGGTTTCATTTAATGATCTCGCTGCATCAGAAATACCACACGTCAGAAAGGTTCCGAAAGCAATGAAAGGTTGATGAACCCTGTGTTAAACTAACTAAACATTTAATATTAAGGATTGGCTCAGATAGTACTTTGTAAAAATAATGTAGCATAAAAATTTGCTCAGTCTACAAACGTCTCCATTTTCCCGAATAATGGAAGAGGTTTGATAGGAGACCCTTTTTCGCCATTCGAGCTGAGGGTCACTACGATGTGCAAAACGCAGCAGTAGTAGCATCTCGGTAGATAAGCGAAAGCGACTAGGGAATTTGGGAATCCAGTTCTTCAAATATTTTCAACCATCTATTTCATTTTATCCCACGCTAATCATCGTTCTCAAAATACTGTATTAACGCATGAAATGAAAGCGGGTAACATTTATTAGCGTTTCATTAGAAGCTGTCACTACGCTAAATATTTATAAATTCTCATCGAGGAAATTTTTAATGAGTGGTGAAAAATAATGCTATGGTTCCTATTAATCAGCAAGAAACGATTTCCCCCACAGACTTGTAAAATGGTTAATGATCGTCCCTTGCACGCACACGCATTTATAACAGACCTATTTTAGGGCCTCCTTTTTTATAATTCACACACTAAGTTTAAGGGGTTGTATTATGCTGTTCTAGGGGCAATCGTTAAATATTACATTCTTTTGATGTGTATAATATATATATTTAAAAATATTATTTATTATACAGGGTCTTTATAATTAAAGTTCCACTTTGAAATGACCATAAAAGGAAAACTACTGGACAGAATGCTATCAAATTTGGTAATAGATTACAGGAGGTCATGGGATTTTATTCCCCCCCGCCCCCCCCCCCCCCCCCCCCCAAAAAAAAGTTCAAAAACTACCGCCAGCGGGGAATGGCGCTGTATGCAGTATTGTTAAAAGAAATAAGACATCGGTTTAAAAAGTATTTAATCGTTTCTACAACGTGTTACACATCATGTTCAATGTGGCTTCCACCGTTTTCTGAAATCAAGTTAAATCGCATTAAAATATTTGATGAACCCTGTGTTAAACTAACTAAACATTTAATATTTTCATATTATTCGCATTTTATATGCGTTCTCAACAGTAGCTCTTAGCATATCAGGAGGAATGTTACGGACATGTCGGTGTATCGCATTTTTCAATTCCGCCAAGTTGTTTATGTTATCACCATAAACAGTGGTTTTGAGGTAACCCCATAGCCAGAAGTCACAGGGGTTGAGGTCTGGTGACCGGGGTGGCCAAGAAATGGGGAAGCGTCGGCTTACAATCCGGCCATCCGTGAAATGTTGCTTAAGTGACTGTTTGACACATGTACCAATGTGAGGTGGAGCCCCGTTCTGCATAAAAATCGTGATATCTAAAATGCCACGTTGCTGAAGTTCAGGTATCACGGAACGTCTTAACATCGACTCTAAGCGAGCAGCAGTCACAGTGCTAGTCACGAGCCCAGTTGTCTATTGCTCTTCAAAGAAAAATGGTCCAATTATAACACTAGCTGTCATACCACACCAAACAGTAACTTTAGGAGAATGCAATGGAACTGGATGGATAACATGAGAGATTTCTTTGGCCCAAATCCTGCAGTTATGGGTATTGATATCCCCATTTAGGTAAAAATGGGCCTCATCCGTCCACAAAATGTTCCATGGCCAATATTCGCCCACCTCCATCCGTGCAAGGAATTGCAAAGCGAGAGATTATTTTATAGCAGAATCGTTAGGTTCAAGTTGTTGAACAAGTTTAATTTTGTATGGATAGTACAGCAGCACTTTACGAACGATTTTGTACACCGTACTCAATGGTAAGTCCATTCGACGTGCAACAGCACTTACACTGCATGTCCCGTGTGTGCTTTCCATTGTTGCTTCCTCTACTGCTAATGCCACAGCCTCCTCGGTTTCCACAGAAACAGGCTTCCTTCCCCGACCAAGTGCAACAGATAACAGACCTGTGGCTTCAAACTTTGCCATCATTTCCCTCAAACCCTGCGGTGTCACTGCGTATTCGTCCAACGGTACGATACTTTTGCAAAGTTCGCCCTTCATTGCTGTCGCATTCATAATAACACTTGACGAGAAAAGCACGGCCTTGCATAGTTACAGACATCGTCGACTCGTAACAATGAGAGCTCTGACGAGCAGCCTCAATTTTATAGCTGCAAAATCAAATGACGTGTAAAGCGCATTTGCATAATTCTAATTTTCATTCCTCCTGCTATAAGCCATTTACAAGCCATTGCGATTTTTCATAACCCCACAAACAGTTGCGTTTTAGAAACGATTCAAAACATTTTAAACCGATGTCTTCATGTCTTATTTCGTTTAACAATATTGCATACAGCGCCATTCCCCGCTGGCGGTGAGTTTTGAATTTTTTTTTTTTTTTTGCGGAAAATAAAATCCCATGACCTCATGTAAACTATTACCAAGCTTGATAGCATTCTGTCCAGTAGTTTTCCTTTTATGGCCATTTCAAAGTGGAACTTTAATTATAAAGACCCTGTATATCTATGCTATTTAAGATAGGATGTTTTTAACGAGTACTGATATGTGCAAAAGAGTGTAAGTTCTTAGACAACAAAACAAAAACAAAAACACAAAAGAAAAAGCCGCTAACTCTTTTACAACATCAGAATTAAATACATTTCCAAGTCGTTGTTTGAATAAGAGATTTGGGTGTGTTGGCAAGAGCGCAACATTCGCGATATCTATTTTGTCAAGGGTTCGAATCCCGCTCGACGCAAAAGAAAAACAAAATCGATCTCAAAATAGCGACACAATAAAAAAAATCTCCATAAAGTACTTTCCTATGGAGCCACCAGAAGGCGCCAATGGGTTTAAAAGTTCACTGCTACAAAAGCCTTCACCGAAAATGTCTAACACAGGGTGGTCCAACCCGCGGCAACCTTCAAGGAGAAACACTTTAAAGGCCTTAAAAATGTCATTAAAAATATTGTTAACACAAAAATGTTTATGTTAATAATTAAATTTACATTATATTTAATTATTTGCTTATAACTTTATTTTTGCTGTACACATGCGCGTTTATTTGCAAAAAAAAAAAAAGAACAAGAATTAAAAAAATATAAATATACTCAAAATATTCTAAGTACGGTATTCGAAATAATATCTCTCACGGGCGACGACAGATGGCGTTGAAACACCGCATGATTTCGCATATGTATGATTCAATTCCAATCGTCGTGCGCTTTTTGGTAAATTCTCCGTTCCAAATAAAAGTGTCTGCATTCGCTTGCTGGTCATTTATTCCGTCTCCATTTATTTTTCTGTGTGAGTTTGAACATTGCTTCGCATTGTGAAAACGACTCCGTTTCATCGTTTTCTTGTTCAAAAGCCATGAGCGGAAAAGGCAAGAGCACGGTTAAAGACGAGAAACGCGATTTTCAGGATCGCTGGAAAATCTGCAGTTTTTTCGTGCAATCCAGCGATAAGGCACAATGTCTTGAGTGTATGCAAGTAGTTAATGTGCTCAAACAGTATAATATTAACCGTCATTATGTTACCAATCACGCCTCAAAGTACGATAAAGGTAAAGATGAAGCAAGAAGAGTCCTTATTGAGGAACTGAAAAAGAAATCGCCCATCAGACGCAACCATTTTGTAAACTGACCCGTGATCAGGAAGCTGCTTGCAGAGCGTCATTTGTAGTGGCAGAATGAATGGATCAGCATATAAAATCATTTCGCGATGGTGAATTCGTAAAATTCTGATGAAATCCAAATCTCGTAACAATTCGGCAGACAACAATCAACAAATCTCGTAAACAATCGCATCTCGTAAACAATCAACAAATCTCGTAATAATTTGGTAGAGTTGCCTGCGGTTATCAGCAACGAAACTCAAAAGCCAGACATCGATCAACTTGTAAAAAATGTTCAAGCTCAGAAATCTCATTAATGGTGGTTTTCGCTCCTTTCGGATTTGCGAATAATGATATACATGAAAGAGCATTCATCTTTCTGTGTATCAAATTTGTTTAATAATTAAATATATTAATTCTATTAAATGTATATTTGATTATAAGAATTTAATAACTTAATTAGATACATTCATTGTGCATGTTAAATATTTTGCGATCATTTTAATTTACGATACGGAAATTTAATTCAATGTGCGGCCCGCGAGTTTTATGTTGAAGTACTCTTGAGTTCCTCTTGCACTCGTCTGAACCTTTTACATAAGAACGATTTACTTTGACTTTCTCCTCCTCTTGTGAAATATTTTTTTGTCTAATTTCTTCCGAACACCTCCCCTCCCATAGGTGTGACCTATTTCCTCTTTCGCTTCCTCCTCCGCCAAGAGCAGGCATTACTCTAACGTGCCTCCTCAAATGGACCGTGAACCGGCCAATTTTAGCTACCAACATTCTAGAAATATACCACATCTGGTATCATTCAATCGAACAGTTTTGTTGTCAACGAGATTGTATTGTTTTTATTGTATACAGCGATACAGACAAACCGACCGACAGACGGACGAATTGTTCAAACGCGGTTTTAAGTAACAAGTACATCTGAAAGTACATATTTTTACTTTCCTTATATACATAATGTATAAGGAAAGTATTGTGACGGGGTCGAAAATTCGAATTCGAGTTTTCGACGGGAGAGCACGTTTCAAGCATCCCTGATCACGAATCAAACATTTTTGAAGTGATGTCTGTGTGTGTGTCAGTGAGTCTGTGGAGACGATAACTGACGAACGAATGGACCGATTCGAACCTAATTTGGTACAAAAATCACAATCCGTAAACACTGGAAGCCTATTGTTTTTATATGCAATCGAATGTTCAGAACTCCCCTAAATTTTCGAATAAAATTTTGAAAAAATCGTCAAAAAATCAAAACCACTCATAAAGTTACGCAAATAGACATTTCTTATGTAATTTTTCATTAGAAAACGATTGGCATAAATTTTAGAACGCTAACATAAACCGTTCTCGAGATATTGCACATTTTTCAAAAAAATTATCAAAAAGCCATATAAAATAAAAAAAAATATTTCCTATTGAGAAACATGTTCATTTTTCATATGTAATACCATACGATAAATTGGGTGACATCATTCTCGTGGATCTAGCTCGTTCCATTCATGGAAAAATATACTTTGAATAATACTTTTGTATTTGAACGCCAATAGTCATTTGTCTGCTGTAAGAATAACTTATTTCTTCATCATAACGCTTGGCGAGATTTTGGCGACGAATTTGGCGGAATGTCGCCAACTTGGCGACTTTTTTAAATGTTGCCAAATTAACGAAAATCTCGTCAAATGGATAAAAATGACGCTCAATCAATGAAAATGACGACTGATTGTCGAAAATTCAATATCTTAGAAAGAATATTAGTATCTACTATAAGAAAAACCTATTTTTTTACTGTAAAAGTAGTAAATTCATTACATTATATAAGGAAAGTCATGCGTTGCCCACATCAGATTTTTTTAAACGAGTTTCATCGACATGCAAACAATGGTTATCTTGAGTGAGGAAAGTTGAAAATAAAAGTATCGTTTCATTTGGGTTTGAGTACAGATATTTCAGAATTAAGAAAAAAATATATATACACAAGTAATAGACTATATCAGTTTAGTAATGATTCTATAAATCATAAAAAAAGCCAAATTCACTTTCTGTAAAATTTAAATAATTCCCATGTTTTTAATCATTTCATAGTCGTGAGCACATTATTCATATAGAGTACTCAAATGAGCTAGAATGTCGACAGAACGCAGAGCTGAACCACCCAAAACACTATTTAAGCTGATATTATATTGCCATTCACGCAAGAAATACGGGTTGTCAGAATTTAAGTGTGTTTTAAATCCACCCAAAACACTATTTAAGCTGATATTATATTGCCATTCACGCAAGAAATACGGGTTGTCAGAATTTAAGTGTGTTTTAAATCCACCCAAAACACTATTTAAGCTGATATTATATTTCCATTCACGCAAGAAATACGGGTTGTCAGAATTTAAGTGTGTTTTAAATCCACCCAAAACACTATTTAAGCTGATATTATATTTCCATTCACGCAAGAAATACGGGTTGTCAGAATTTAAGTGTGTTTTAAATCCACCCAAAACACTATTTAAGCTGATATTATATTTCCATTCACGCAAGAAATACGGGTTGTCAGAATTTAAGTGTGTTTTAAATCCACCCAAAACACTATTTAAGCTGATATTATATTTCCATTCACGCAAGAAATACGGGTTGTCAGAATTTAAGTGTGTTTTAAATCCACCCAAAACACTATTTAAGCTGATATTATATTGCCATTCACGCAAGAAATACGGGTTGTCAGAATTTAAGTGTGTTTTAAATCCACCCAAAACACTATTTAAGCTGATATTATATTGCCATTCACGCAAGAAATACGGGTTGTCAGAATTTAAGTGTGTTTTAAATCCACCCAAAACACTATTTAAGCTGATATTATATTTCCATTCACGCAAGAAATACGGGTTGTCAGAATTTAAGTGTGTTTTAAATCCACCCAAAACACTATTTAAGCTGATATTATATTTCCATTCACGCAAGAAATACGGGTTGTCAGAATTTAAGTGTGTTTTAAATCCACCCAAAACACTATTTAAGCTGATATTATATTGCCATTCACGCAAGAAATACGGGTTGTCAGAATTTAAGTGTGTTTTAAATCCACCCAAAACACTATTTAAGCTGATATTATATTGCCATTCACGCAAGAAATACGGGTTGTCAGAATTTAAGTGTGTTTTAAATCCACCCAAAACACTATTTAAGCTGATATTATATTGCCATTCACGCAAGAAATACGGGTTGTCAGAATTTAAGTGTGTTTTAAATCCACCCAAAACACTATTTAAGCTGATATTATATTGCCATTCACGCAAGAAATACGGGTTGTCAGAATTTAAGTGTGTTTTAAATCCACCCAAAACACTATTTAAGCTGATATTATATTTCCATTCACGCAAGAAATACGGGTTGTCAGAATTTAAGTGTGTTTTAAATCCACCCAAAAACTATTTAAGCTGATATTATATTTCCATTCACGCAAGAAATACGGGTTGTCAGAATTTAAGTGTGTTTTAAATCCACCCAAAACACTATTTAAGCTGATATTATATTGCCATTCACGCAAGAAATACGGGTTGTCAGAATTTAAGTGTGTTTTAAATCCCATGTATATAAATAGGCATTAGGCGAGAGAGTGGGGAGACTTCAGTATTATTCCGAGCACTTTATGACTTGAAATATTTTCAACACTAAAGTAATACATAAAAGGTTTAGGCATCCTTTTTCGAATCAAACATCACTCGAGAGGGTCCATAGTTTTCTCACTTTCTTTGTTTCGATTTTGGAAATGTGATTCTCCTAATACCTTAAAAATTCTCGGAAAAGAATTCTGATAGGATTACTCTAAATCTGCATAGAAGTATATAAATAATGTTATGCATACCATTAAAATGTCTTATTTGAATATTCAAATTATTTAGCAAGGGTTTGCATTTTAAATGCCCCAATGTTTCCTTTAGGATGGATCGGACCCATTTTCTCTTCAAAATGGGATAGCACCGTATTTTGTCTCAGTGTGACCTTCATTTTACAATCATCAATATTGATACTGTTGGAAACGCGCAATGTTCCGTTTGGTGCCTCCTCTTTCGATCTTGAAATACAGAGGATGACGTGAACCTAGGGCTGCCAGGATTTCCCAGTTAGAAGAACGGTTTCCAGATTGGACGATGTATCGCCCATTTGGCGACTTCCGGAATGTTCCAGAAACTTCTCGATAGAACGATTATTCTTTGAGATATAGAGATTTCCAGCAGTTTCTATGGAGAGACTCTAAAAAGGACTCGCCTCTCCTTTGCAGGGGAGCTGACGAAGGGACATGACACGAGCTACATTGGACGCTGATTTCTGTCAATGTTTTGAGAATGGTATCGCTTATTCTGTGAAATGAGAGGAACATTTAAGTGCTGTTTGATTGCACATTGTTCCTGTTTACTTTATGCTTGTGAATCAACGTTAGTTATCCAGAAACTTGGGATCGCTCTTGTATCCTGCGTGTACACCCAGGATTCTAGAGAATACGTTTCGTAACAATACGCATCCTGAATAATACTTTTCGCATATATCCGGTAATTATGGTCAGAACTGTACAAAAGTTTGTATTTTGCCTATTTAATATCAGACCAAGTTTTCGATCCCCTAAAAATGTGAATCCATTTGAAGTTTCGGAAATGATATATAAATAAATATGGAAACAGGCTCTGATACAAATGAGAAGTATATGTATTTTTAATCTATATTATTCCGACTGTAATGATATTTTCTGTTAGTGTGATCGAGAGACGTGAATAACGAACGGTGTACTGATTAAGTCTAAGTAGTCTAATGATACCTTTTGACCAACGTGGCTGCTTTGTCTCAATGTTAAAAGAGGCTTAGGCCTCTGAAACTGGTTAAGACCTATTATCTATTTCCACTCCACCCAGGCGCTCAGAATGCTAAAATCTTAAAATTCAAATCATTCGAGTTGCAGTGCTGAAAATGACTGGAATTAAAATACTGTTCTAGATTTTTACATAATGTATCCACGCATAAAATGTGAGAGCGGTAAGATCTTTCGAGCTCGAGTCATCCTGTCCATACTTTACAACCATACACACATGGATAAATACGCACACATTTCAGAAAGTGTTCTAAATGGTTTCAGAATTGTTTACTTAATACGTTGAGAAAGGAAAAATGACTTTTATCTTTCTGTGACATATTGATTCTAAACGTTAAGTTGTCCAAAGAGTTAGGAAAAGCATTTTCTTAACATACAGTAAAGCAACAACAAGAAAGATCAATCATGCATAAAGCATTGATTATGAAACACTTTCCAAATGAAATGCAATCTGCTGAATGTATCGCATTTCTAAAATGGGATCCATTCAGCGGTGATATATTTTTAATTATCATACAACTATAATCATTTATTATACTTGAAAACTTAAAACTTAGTCCAAAAAAGTGAACTTTATTCAAATGACG
This sequence comes from Amaurobius ferox, assembly GCA_951213105.1. Classification (NCBI taxonomy): domain Eukaryota; kingdom Metazoa; phylum Arthropoda; class Arachnida; order Araneae; family Amaurobiidae; genus Amaurobius; species Amaurobius ferox. The sequence continues at coordinate 4,413,299 of OX578136.1, forward strand.
TCATCGAAATATAAATCGTCTGGCTCTCCACGTAAAGTCTGTGAATATTTCATTCATACACTTTTATTCCAGACTCCAGAGTTCAATAATTTGGCGTGAAAAAAATTCAGCCATTCTTATACAACTCATCTTACAATCGTTTGTTTACATACTGCATCGATTAAAATGAGGCTTCGTTGTAGAAATAATCAAAGTTGGAGGATCATTTAAACTCAAAAATAGTATAATTGCGGTGACGCAGAATAGAAATAGATGCACAGAAAATATACAAAAATAAAGCGGTTTTAGGACGGATGCAACACTCAATATAAATTTAAAAGAGCTTTAAAAATTACGATTTTGACACTGGGAAAAAAATGGATATCCTATTTTAGTTTGAAGTGGGTCACGTGATCTTTTCCTATAATATAGGTGTTATTATTATTTTAATTTTTATTTAAAAACTACCGAACCTATTTTGCTCAAAATTTTTTATATATTTTATGGGATCATTTGAATATTTATTAAAATTTTCTAAGCAATTTGCGAATTTTAATTTCGCTTAAAAATGTTTGAAAATGAGGTCCCATAGGGTTCAATGTATTTCATGTTTTCAACCCGGGTTCCATCCGAAACTAATTGGGAGCGATTATTCATTTACATTCCCATAGGTCACACAGCCCGTCTCAACAACATACTAAAATTCCATTTTGATAAAGTCATGTTTTAAGGCAGTTATCGTGCGAAGGGACAGAATGAACCAATTCATAAATACTTTTCAACTACGTTTTAAAGTTTTAAAATGGATTCACACTACGTATTTTCGTACAACCCCCACATTACCTATTTTCGTACAACCCAAACCGAATATTTTCCTTTCAAGAATTAAAATCTGAACGCCAACATTTCATTTAAACAGTTTTAAAAATTCTCTCTAAAATATACTGAAAATAGCGTGAAAGAAATTGGGAGAAAATTATATTCAAATTTGATAAATATCCGTTTTATAAACAGACTCTAATTTTTAAAGGGGTTCTTTTTTATGCTTATAATAATGCTTTTTAAAATTCTGATTCCACTTATTCTAGTTGAAAGTTTATATATTCTTTAATAGCAATGGCGTGCTGGAAAAGATTTCAATCTATTGGCAATGACAAAAGGGGAATTATAATTCATGATTCGCATTCGTATGTGGATTTTCTCGAAAGTAATTTTATTTCCACATTTCTACGAGGTATATTTCTCCTACCCTCCCCCCCCCCCCCCCAAACATTTAATGCAAAAATTTTAAATCAAAACTGGCGAGTAACGTGAAAGCCTATTTTAAGCGTTCGAAAGAAAATATTGAATACACTTGAATCCTTTCTGCAGAACTAGTAAACCGTTGGAACAGATTGTTCGTACGTGTGTGTGTCACGATGATTTAGTTGTGGAATATAAAAATCAAAACTCGTTTAAATCGTTAACTTAACTTTAGAAAAAGCATCGCTAATTATAGTGTTGATCAGATTTGATACAGGTGCAAAATCAAAATCATTTCTTTCTAATTCATTAAACTTCTTAAAATGTAAATAATTCGTGTACTATGAACAAGGAAGATCCATCATGCATAAAGCATTGATTATGAAAAATTTTCCAAATCAAATGAAATCTGCTGAATGTATCACATCTCTAAATTGCGATCCATTCGGCGGTGATATTTTTTTAATGATCACAGAATTACAATAATGTATTTTATTTGAAAACATTTTTTTTTATCCTATACCCGTCTCCGACCTTTCGGTCATAAGTCGACGAGCAGCCCAATACAAAGAAGAACGATAAAAATAGTCACTAAAAGCCTTGCCAGTAACACATAAAGGAAAACAGTCAAGAACAGCAGGGCAAATGTTGAGGTGCTCTCCAGTCATGGGAACGCCATGGTCGCAAAGAGGACAGACATCTGTATCTGTCAGTCCCATTCGATACAAGTGTTCTATGCAAGGAACTGGGCCAACTGTTCTATGCAAGGAACTGGGTATTCTTGCCGACTTATTTAACAGGGAGTTCCACTTTTTTCCGGAAGCTCTCTCCCCGTACAGACTGAAACGGTTAGCTTAAATAGAGTGGTATTTGTATCGCTTTATATGCCGCACAGGCAAGGGAGGATTCGGTTGTATCATTTGAGACCCATTTTCAGCCAATAAATCTGCCCGCTCATTTCCATATATCCCGCAATGGCTTGGAACCCACTGCACGGCAATTCGGTTCTTGATGTTCAGCAGCTTATCTATTTTTTCCACACAATTCTTGGAAATCTCACATTCCCAGAGATTGAAAGATGTTAAGGTCATAATTGCCGCCCTGGAATCAACAAAAAAGACGATATTTTCCTTTTCACACTGCTCCATTTTGTCTAAGGCTAAAGAAATGGCGGCTCTTTCGCCATCAAAGTTGTCAAAGTGTTTTCCAACGGCGCAAGACAATGCAAGGTCTATAGAGTAAGCGCCAGCTCCAGCATTTTTACTGGCCCCCTCAGCCTAACCATCGGTATATACATGGAGCCAAGAATCATCCGAAAATGTTCATGTATAGTAGTCAAGGCAGTAAATTTCAATTCAGAGTCAAGAGAAGATTTCTTGTTAACAGCAGAGAAAAGGTCCAAGTATCTCTCAGCAAGTTTAAAGTTTTTCGCTGGACACCAAGGGTCTGGAAGGGGAAAGCGAGCCGAAGAAGGAAAGTCAAGGGCAATTCTCTCATGCAAGACAGGAAAGTTCTTTGCGTTTTCAACCTCTCCACAGCAGGCTAGTAATGACTTGTTCCTCTTTGAGAAAATTGTCCCTTCTTCTCAAGATTGTTTCAACAAGGTTTAAGGCCATTCTCCGTCTACGGTCACACAAACGTTTCAAACCAGATTGAAGTTGCATAGCGGTAATTGGCGCAGATATTGTACCTCCAGTAATAAATCCCAGGATACTGTTTTGGAAAATATCCAATTTTTTCGAATTTATCTCTGAGATTGTTATAAGTGCTTCGCCACCATACTCAACTACCGGTCTTACATAAGTCTTATAGGCGGTGCAAAGGACATCCTGAGTAGAACCCCAGGTTGTGCCGGACAATCGTTTTAGAAGTGTAGCCCTGTTTTCTCCACGTTCAACCGCTTTTTTAACTTGATCAGTCCAGTTTAATTTTGAATCCAAGTCCAAGCCCAGATAGGTAGTACTTTCAGTTCTTTTTAATAGCTGATCTTTGAATCTAAGAATTATGTCATGATGTTTAGTACTTAGAGAGAAGAATTGGAAGGTGGTCTTGTCTGGATTTACTGTCATCTCATTTTCGGCTGACCACTTTTCTAAAAAAAAGTAATGCTGATTGGAGATTTTTTTCCATACACTCAAAATCAGTACCTGTGGTCCAGATTAGCAGATCATCTGCAAAAAGCAAAGTCTGAACTCCAGTTTCATTGTTGCAAAGAGCATCCATTAAATCATTTATCACGAGGTTAAAAAGCAATGGACTCAAGCCCGATCCCTGCGGCAAGCCCTGCCTTATTTGTCTATATACGGAGATCCCATTATCGTATTTAGTGCGTATAAAGCGTTGATCCAGGAACAATTTAATCCATCTGTAAAGATTACTATTTAATCATTTGCAATGATTTTTGTTAAGAGCTTTTTTCTCCATACAGTGTCAAAAGCTGTCTTAAAGTTCACAAAGACAGAGACAGTGCTCTGCTTTCGTTGTAAACCATCTTTTATTTCCTGTGATAGACGAACAATCTGTTCAGAGGAATTTCTATGTTTTCTAAACCCAGTCTGACAGAATTTTACTCCTCTCCAGTACAAAATTAAGGCGATTTAAAATAAGTCTTTCAGTTAACTTATACATTGTACTCGTCAATGAAATCGGCCGATAGCTATTTAGATATTGTGGGTCCTTTTTAGGCTTCAGTGTTGGGATCACCTCTGTTTTCCTCCAGGCACTTGGCAAAGCCTTCCTCCAGATAAGGTTTATAAGTCTCAGTAAGGTGTTTTTTGCCAAGGGCCCGAGGTAACTAAGAAACTCAGGTAGTATGCCGTCAGGGCCTGGGCTCTTTCCCTTGACGAGGCCATCCAAGCCCACATCCAGTTCCAAATCGGAAAAGTCGTCATTAAAGAGGGAGTAGAACTCAGAGGTCTCAGGGAGCGCTAATGGTTTGAGTTCGCTATTTTTGATACTACAACGAGGATGGAAATTTGAAATTTTAGCATAGTGCTTGCAAAAGGCTCCAGCCTTCTCTTCAGGTGTAACAAGAGAATTTGAAATAAACCTAATGGGTTCATTTCTATTTTCTCTCTGGTTGTTCAATCGGGACAAGAACCTGTGTGCTTTAATACCACCCCTTCTAAAATCCAAATTTTCCAGAAAAGAACGGTCGCTTGGACTCGATTATGGTCCTTTTCAGGACAGCTTGACATTTTCGGAGAACCATACAGTCCTCCATTTGGCCAGTTCTCCTTGCCCTCTCTCCAGCATCATCTCTTTTCTCCTTCAATTTTGGTAGGTCAGAATTCCAGAAGGGAGAATACCTCTTTACCCGCCCTCTTGGGATAGAAGCACATCTAAGTAATTTAGAAGCACATCTAAGTAAAAGTTTAGTGAGGGCATTCACAGATTTATCAATGCTTGAATCAAAAGAAAGGTCTTTAACATGCAAGTCAGTCGATTTTGCAAAGGCAGTCCAATCCGCCCTTACCAAGTTCCATCGTATATAACGAGGCGCTCGATATATTGAATGAGTTCTACTGATGGTTGTTAACAAGATTTGATGGCCCGCTCCCCCAGGAGCATTCTTTAACTCATGTTTAATGTCTCTTTCTAAACCAGGGTGGGAGAGCAGCAAATCTGGGTGAGATTTTTTCCCACCATATGACAAGAAGGTGGTGCTATAATTCGTGTTTTCAATAAAAACTATTGGATTAGAGTCAATGAAGCCTTCAACGATGTCTCCCACAGTATTGTTATCTGCATAGCCCCATCTACGGGAATGGGCATTAAAATCGCCCAGAATGATGGAGTTTCTGTTCCAATAACATAGAAGGTCTTCAAGATTCATCTTATTTAAAGGAGGATTATACAATAAGGTTACAGAAGGCAGAAGCATCTTGCCAGACCTGGATCTTCATGGCCTCTAATTTATCATTTCGTGTCATGGATCTTCGTGACAAAACCTTTGCAGTAAGAGCACCTTCAACATATACTATTATACCAGATGCTATTTGTCTTGATCTTTCCAAAGAAAAAATTTGGTAACCAGGTATTCCATAAAATTCAAGTTTATTAGTTGAAACACCACACTCAACTATGCGCATAATGTCCATGTTATGTTTAAATATAAAAGTCTTCAGTTCAATGAACTTGTCAAATGTAAAACCTCCAGCATTCCAAAAGGACAGATTAGTCAAGAAACAGAAAGGGCTGCTTTCAAGGCGACAAGTAGTCAGTCGTTTAGCGAGAACAGGGGGCACCACGTGTAGGCGACTGACATCACCCCCCTTGAATACATAAGACTTCATCGAAAAACAATGCACTTGATTCAAATGATGCCGTCGAAATATAAATCGTCTGGCTCTCTATGTAAAAACAGTGAATATTTCATTCATACATTTTTATTCCAGACTCCAAAGTTAAAAAATATTTTTGCGTAAAAAAATTCAGCAATCCTTATACAACTCATCTTACAATCACTTGTTTACATTTTGCATCTATTAAAATGAGGCTTCGCTGTAGAAATAATCAAAGTCGGATCTTGGAGGACCATTTAAACTCAAAAATAGTGTCATTGCGTTGATAAAGATGCACAGAAAATACGCAAAAATAAAGCGGTTTTAGGACGGATGCAGCACTCAATATAAATTTAAAATAATTTTTAAAATCACGATTTTAACACTGGGACAGATGGAGGATGCCCTATTTCATTTTGAAGTGAGTCACTTGATCTCATCCATTTTTATTCCAGATAGGGGTGTCATTACTATAAGGGTGTCATTACTAAATTTTATTAAAAAAATGATCGAACCTATTTTGCTGAAATTTTTTCTGCATATTTTATGGGATAATTTGAATGTTTTCTAATATTTTCAAAGCAATGTGTGAATTTTAACGTCGCTTAAAAATATTTGAAAAATGGGGTCCCATAGGGTTCAGTGTATTTCACTTTTTCAACCCGGGTTCCATCCAAAACTAATGGGGTAATATATTCATTTACATTCCTGTATGTCCCACAGACAACTTGAACAACGTACAGCAGTTTTTACGACAGTTATCGTGCGAACAGACAGACAGACAGACAGAATGACCCAAGTCATAAACACTTTGTTAAAAATAACAAGAAAGTTCAATCATGCTTAAAGCATTGATTATGAAACACTTTCCAACTTCAATGCAATTTTATTTAAACATCTTTAAAATGCAATACATTCCTCGGTAATATTTTAAAACTTATCACAATACTACATTAATTTATTATATTTGAAAACTAAACCTTCATCGAAAAAAATGAACTTCATTCAAATGACGGCATTGAAATATAATTTGCCTGGTTTAAACATCTCTAAAAGGCAAAACATTCCTCGGTAATATTTTTTAAAATTATCATAATATTACAATAATTTATTATATTTGAAAACTTCATCGAAAACAACTGATGTTCATTCAAATGACGTCATAGAAAAAATAACACGCCTGGCTCTCTCTATAAATGCACAGGGTGGCCACTCTTTGGGCATATTGAAATTCCCTGACTTTTCCAGGTTTTCCAGGTGAATTGAAAAGAAATTCCAGACCAGTAATTTTAATATAAAACGTGCGCACGCACGTCCCTATTTAGTTACAAATTTGATTAAAGAATCTTAACAATTTAACTCCACTATCCAAAAAAGTTATATTAAATCAGGAGAAAAAAATACACATTTTTTTTGTTTTTACAAATAAATTTTGACATTTTTAATAAAAAATTCATGTAAATGCAGAAAAATTGGACTACTGAAATATTTAAAAGAATTTAATGGTTTTTATTGAAGACAATAAAAAGAAATAGTCTAAACTGATGTCTATAAATATGGGCATTGCAAATTGCTCACAATGACAGAGATCATTAAAAATATGCAATAACTACACTACAACAAGCCACAGCCATTGAATAAGCAATAACTACACAACAACAAGCCACAGCCATTGAATAAATGTCAATTCAGCAATGTCGAAAGAATGCCATTAAAATAGAAAAAAATATAGTAAAATGTATATAATATACAGAGATGCCAACCTCTGCAAGGGTTCATTGGTAGTAAAACCAGGAGTTTTCAGTAAAACCGCATTGACCATCAGTAAGATTTTACGTATATTGACAATATATATTTTAAAACCTTAGAATAAGTTCAAAATGTAGTTTTGCTAACTCAACTGAGTTAATTACAACTGAATTGCACTATGTGAAAATAATTAGGAAATTAACCTTTATAATTAACCAAAATATGAAAATAAGCTAGTTTAGTCATGTTAATGTACAACAATAGGAAGATGGAGATCAATGGAAAAGGATAATTTCGTACTCTCGGCAACGCCCGAGGGGGGGGGGGGCTGAATTTTACGATCGTACTATTTATATGAAAATAATTAAAATATTAGACTTTATAATCAACCAAAATATGAAAATATGTTAGTTTAGTAAAATTAATGTACAAAAATATGGAGATGGAGATCGATGGAAAAGGATGATTGCGTACTCTCGGCAACGCCCGCGAAAAAAAAAACTGAATTTCACGATCGTACTATTTATGTAAAAATAATTAAAAAATTAACCTTTATAATCAACCAAAATATGAAAATAATCTTGTTTAGTCAAGTTAATGTGCTACAATAGGGAGATGGAGATCGATGTATTGGATAATTGCGTCCTCTCTGCAACGCCCGCAAAAAAAAAACTGAATTTCACGATCGTACTATTTATGTGAAAATAATTAAAAAATTAACTTTTATAATCAACCAAAATATGAAAAGAAACTAGTTTAGTCAAGTTAATGTGCTACAATAGTGAGATGGAGATCGACGGAAAAGGATAATTGCGTACTCTCGGCAACGCCCGCAAAAAAAAAAAACTGAATTTCACGATCGTACTATTTATGTGAAAATAATTATAAAATTAGCTTTTATAATCAACTAAAATATGAAAAGAAACTAGTTTAGTCAAGTTAATGTGCTACAATAGGGAGATGGAGATCGATAGAAAAGGATTATTGCGTACTCTCGGCAACGCCCGCAAAAAAATAAAATTGAATTTCGCGATCGTACTATTTATGTGAAAATAATTAAACAATTAGCCTTTATAATCAACCAAAATATGAAAATAAGCTAGTTTAGTCAAGTTAAAGGCCAATAATAAGGGGATGGAGATGGATGGAAAAAGACAATTGTGTACTCTTAGTAAAGTCCGAAAAGGACTGAATTGCGCAATCCTATAAATTAAGCGAAATATAATTTATTTAGTAAAATATTTCTTTATTTTTACGGGCACTATAAAAATAAATTAGGTCTATTGTTCTGATATGAAATCATTAGAAGAAGAAAATGGATGCAAATTGATAATTTTGAACTCTCAGCACAAATATGAACTGAATGGTAGGATGCATGGATTTCACGGGATTTTCCGTAGTTTTGGGAGTAATGTCCGTAAAACCGTAAGATAAAGTAAAAATCCGTACAAACTACGGAAAATCCGTAAAAGTTGGCATCTCTGTATTTGGCGACATTTGTCCAAAATGGCGCACAAACTCCGCATTTTTGCTTTTATACGGAATTAAATGGACACATGGCAACCTTTATTTAACGGTTACAAGTACAGCGTAATACTTGGCGAAATTTTTCGAAAATGGCGTACAAACTGCGCAGTTCTGTTTTTATATGGACAGCTAGTAAAAAAAAAAAAAAAAATTCCAGAATTTTCACAAAATTCCCTGACTTTTCCCGGTTTTCCCTGACCATTCTAAAATTACCTGACTTTTCCCGGTTCTCCCGGTTTCCAGGTTGAGTGGCCACCCTGATGCAGCATTTGATTCCTGACATTTTCCCATTCATTTCATTCATCACAGTACTAAAATAATTTATTTTATTTAAAAACTTAAGACCATGGAGCTACAAGTAATTAAACTCTATGCTTAAAACTTCATCGAAAAAAATCGCCCTTCTCTCTGTAAAATCAATGAATATTTCATTCATATCAGCCATGCAGACTCCATGAGTTAAATAATTTTGTGTTAAAGAAATACAGCAATTCTTATACAACTCATCCTACATATTTTGCTGTTTACATTTTACATAAGTGAAAAATAGGCTTCGTTGTAGAAATAATCCAATTTGGATGATCTTTTAAACTCAAATATATTGTAATTGTGTTGTTTCAGTATGTAGATGCACAGAATTTAAGCAAAAATAAAGCGGTTTTAGGACGGATACAACACTTAATATGAATTAAAAAGAACTTTAAAAATCACGATTTTGAGACAAGATGGATGCCATATTTCATTTTGAAGTGGGTCACGTGATCTTTTCATATCATGGTCACGTGATCGTTTCATATAAGAGGTGTCATTATTATTTTAATTTTTATTTAAAAAAACCATTGAATATATTTTGCTGAAATTTTTTTTATATATTTTATGGAATAATTTGAATATTACCTAAAATTTTCGAAGCAATTTGTGAATTTTAAAAAATGTTAAAATGCTTAAAAATGTTTAAAATGCTTAAAAAATGTTTGAAAAATTAGGTCCTATAGGGTTCAATGTATTTCATTTTTTCAATCCGGGTTGAATCCAAAACTAATTGGGTGATATTATTCATTTATATTCCCATAGGTCCTACAGACCGGCTGAACAACATACTAAAATTTCATTTTGATTAAGTCATTTTTACGGCAGTTATCGTGCTAACGGACAGACAGACAGAATGAACAAAGTCATAAACACCTTTCAACTTTGTTGTAAAGTGTTGAAAACGCAAAATTGCGTGTTATTAATCTTTAATCTATACGTTTTATGTTTCATATAAAAAAATTAACTCAGGTTAGTAGAAAATTAACTTGGAAAAAAAAATATGCTCAAATTGAAGCAGAAAAACAGTAAAAGTAAAAAACTTCGTTACTTTCAGTAACAGCGAAATATATTATATATAATAATTGTTGTACTTTATTTTTGCAATATTGAAAACATTTTAAATTTTGAAATTTTTAAGGAGATCCAATTTATTCGAGAAACATGCAAATTACTACAAAAAGTTTCATGTGAAGTTTTAAAATAAGTATCATTCGTGTTCTAGCATAAAATTACATATAATATTTAGTTATTATCATTACCTATCATTACAATTATTTGCTAAAAAATATTTATAAAATTTCGAGGAATTAAAAATCCTCGAGCACCTACAAAATGAATAGAATTTCAGACGTCACAGATTATTAATCGTGCCCATTAACCCTAAAAAACAGTCATTTGTTCTAGAAATGTCGTGTTAACAGAATTAAACTCACAGAGGTCGGATTTAAACATTTTGAATAGAGTTTATGTATGCTTAAAAGGTCATGCAGGTCCATCATAAATTTGAATTTTTTTCGAATCCACAATAACATCTTAAACTATGTAAAGTTAATTTTAAGATATAAAGTAAAATTAACTTTGGCTGATGAGTAGTCGTGTGTGGGTGTGGAGATCAACAGACGAACCCATTTTTTCCTCGAATCAATACACTTTCATTTACATCTTACATGATTATTTGCAAGGATTATATTTACAGTATTGTGGCAATTAATTGAGAAATGCAGTTTTTTTTATAAAATTCAGTTTTATTCAAGTTTTCTATGGATACATTTAAAACTAATAAGTGATATGACCTCCCCGAGACTTTATAACATCACAGACACGTTTCGGCATGGAATGTACTAGACTAGCACATGTAGTTTTAATTTCAACGTCTCTGAACCATATGTCAATAACGGCCGAAATTAGCTTGTCCATCGTCGTACAGTCAAATTTGTGAAGCCGTTTTTTGACAATAGCCCACAAATTTTCTATGGGATTCAAGTCTGGTGAATTCTCGAGTCAATCCAGTACGGTAATATTTTTTTTTGAGCAGAAATTTTTGATTCGCTTCGAAGTGTGACATGGCGCGCTGTCGTCTTGTTGGAAAACGCAATCTCCGTTCGGCCACAGTTTAGCCATGGTTGGAAGCACTTTTCGGGTCAATATGACTTCGTAACTGGCACTGTTCATCATTCCCTCTACGGGAACAAGAGGTTCTGTCCCCAAAACGCTGAAACAACCCCAAAACATCTTTTCGGGCGGATGCTTGGGTGCTTCATTGATGTGGTGCTGATTGAGAGGTTCTCCTAGGCTCCTACTCACGAACATAGATCTAAATCCCTGAACCACAAAATGTGTTTCGTCAGAAAAGAGAACTTTCTCCCAGTCCATGTTTTGTATTTCCGTGCCCATTCCAACCTTTTTTTCTTCATGCGAAGCGTCAGAAGCTGCTTCTTGTACGATCGACGTGCTCTCCGTCCGCGTTCTATCAGCCTGTATCGCACTGTTGAAGGTGCAATATCAACACCAGCTGCCACCATGGACTTAGACAGGTCAAAACTGGTTAATCGAGGATTTTTAATACTCATTCGATGTAAAGTTTTGTCGTCACGAGTCGAAGGTGATCTTTTTTGGCCGCATCTTCCAGAGCGGTTGGTTCCAGCATTTTCTGTTTCCTGAAACTGCTTCCAGATCCTCCCGACACTTGCTGTACTCACTCCACATATTTTACCTATTTCCTCGAACGTCTTAGAAGTGTGTTCTCTAAGCGCAATCACTTTAGCACGTGTTTCCGCGCTGATATCCATGACGCTAATGAGCCCCGCAACAACTGAGAAACTACCACTGTGGAACACCTGCCACCTGGCGGAGGAATTTGAACACCTGCTACTTACCAGGTGCATACGAACACCTGCTACTTTGATAATAACTGCAATTTGAACTCTGAGCTAATTTGGAGTGCTTCTTCCTAAGCTTACGTGTGATAAAACGAAAAAAATGACATTTCTCAATTAATTGCCACAATACTGTACTTATTCGTGAAATTTCATATTTTTTTACATTTGTAATTATACTCTTTCTAAATCCTTATCAACGTTAATAAATGTTCTCATCATTCATTAAGTTCGTCTCGAGGGAATAATCTGTCGATAATGCGGTAGGTATAACATTTGGGTGACTCACTTAATCCAGCACCTTTCTAAACACGGATTGCCCAGAAAACATCATTCGCTTCTGAAAGTATTACATTTTAGCTCTGATGCTTAACAATTTCTTTCTACATTTGAACTTTCGCATCACGAAATTTCGCACGCTTACATCACAAAATTTTAAGCAAGTAAGTAATCTTGGAAAAACTTCTCTCGGCCCAGACACGATTCTTCTGATAGGCGTTTTTGTTGGGCCCTCCTCTGTCTTCTGGGGCAAAGCAGAGATGCCCTGGACTAGGCCCCCGCTGGGTTCAGGTCGAAATTGGATGGCACTGCCCGTTCAAACATTAGAGGAGTAATCTAAGCTAACCTTCGAAGAGTAATACTAGCTCTTTGGTCCAAACAGATACCTTACACCTCAGGGCCGCAGCCAGAAACGTAATCCAAGAGGGACTGGAGTGAAATTCAAGGGGGCTCAACAGCCTTGAAGGAGGGGAATGCGTTATATTTCAGTTTTTAATAAATGACTGCATTAAAAGAAATGTGAATTATAATTAAATATATTATATCACATAATATTAACTTGACTGTAATGACTTATCAGTTGATAAAGTATAACGTGATAATGTAATACTTTATATAACTAATGACTCAGCTGTATAACGGCTCATCCGTTGGCAATGTAGAACAGTTAAACTCGCAATAATACAAAAGTACCCTAAATACTATATTCTTAATTTAATTTCTAAAACTTTATTGTATATTTTTAAAATTAATAAGTCAATAAATGGATGATCATCCATATGACCACACATGTAGCAACGAAATTTTTTTTAATTCTGTGCTATATAAAACGAAGTTTACAAATAATTCTGAAAAAGTAATTTTTTGCAAAATTTGGATGACATGTATGAAATTTCATACCACTCTAAAATATTAAATATTTCCATCCGAAGGGTCTGAGTATCCCTCTTGGGGGAGAGGGGGCCTCAGCACCTTCTGGTTCTTGCATGGTTCTTGCATGGCCCTGTTACACCTTCTGATAGGTTGGAAGGGCTGGGTCGAACAACAACAACCTCTGGACTAGTGAGACGCGGTAGCCCAGTGGTTAGCTCACGGGAATTGCACTCGGTAGGCCCGGGTTCGATTCCCTCCGCTGCCAAAACGGCCACTGTGTTCACGTGGAGCACGATCACGTTAAATATGTGGGTCCGTAAGTCTTTCCGAGAGGTTGGTGGTAGGGGAAGGTCTCTGTGGATGCCTCCCCTACTTGGTTCCGGTCTAAATTGGGTGGATCCTTCCGACCGTACAAACGGTTACCTTCCACCTTTCTGGTAGGTCGGACGGCCTGGGTCTCAACAACAACAACAACCCCTGGACTGGCCACAAATTTAGTAATCAAACTGTTCGGTCTAAAAGTTTTGGTTTGCCCCTTTTCAGACTAGCTGCCCTGTCAATTTCCTCTCAGAAATAGTTGAGTTCCGTGTATGAGATCGTCATAATGGAACTCTCTCCGAATGTGGTTCATCGGAGATTTGTTATTTTTGCGGACAAATCTCCTTTCAAAAGCTGAACGTATCCGAGAGTATAAAACTAAAATCTGCAGAGCAAACTTGGACGTCTACGGCTCCTCCACCACTGCGTCACCCGATACCGCTCCGTCTACCACTGACATGGTCTTGACGAGACAGTTGTCCACCCACTACGTATCTTACTTCTCCCATCACTGGCCTTTGCTCGCTCGACTAGATCGCAATCGAGTGCTTTAGACATCTAAACTGTAAGAACTTCAGTAAAATTTACTTTTTTATACAAATGTGTAAGAAGAAAAGTGCTTTGAATTGACTCATTCTTTTTTGAAACCAATTGAAACATCACGGAAGTTACTAATGCCAATTCTAAGCCCCAAACCACTCGGACTTCTGCAACCCCTTCCCCTCCCGATTTCCGTGTCTGTTTAACCAGTCATATGGGCCACAGAGAAAGACTGTTGGGAACACTTTATCTGATTTTATTTATTTATTATTACTTTTCATCTTTTTTGTTGTCGTAAGAACCGACATAGATATCTGCCATTTTCTGACTTGACTCGAATAGCATAAAAGATGTATTCTGAAAGTATCTAGTACTTTCGTGTCAAATAGGTAGAATCCAAATAGGCAGTTCCATTTAGAACGCGAGTTATTCGTACTCGAACAGAGTTGAAACATTCTACTTGTTATCCAACCTGTACAAAATTTAAAATAATCCGACTTGGGTGGGAGACCGGAAAATAAAACGCGACACTCAAATGGTATAACGTTGTGTAAGAGTGCCCGTTTATTTTTAGTTTCTGTTTTTCAAGACTGGATTTATATGGATCGAAGAAAATTCGCGATACTTTTACTAAAAAGTTTTCTTGGGAAATGCATATTAGAATCTTACTTACTGGATTCGGCTAGGATCAAGGGCGGATCCAGGGGGAGGGCGCACGGGGCGCGCGCCCTCCCCGAGAATAGGATTTCAAGGCAGGAAAAAAATCAAAATATAAAATTATTTGAAAAATAAAAATATAGGAATTAAATTTAAAAAAATACAGGAATGAAATATGCTAAAAAATATCCGACAGCATAATTTAAAGTAGAAAATATAAGCTGAACTCAAGAAAGTATCTAGAAATTAAAAAAAACATAGAGTCCAGTGTTTCATTCAAGCATACCTCCGGGAAACGAAATCCCTCGGAGACGAGTATTCGCCCCCCCCCCCTCACGGCAACATTTTATATTAACCTAGTTTCTATTTATGTGACACAGCACTTAGATATATGTATACTGGGCAAATAGAAAACTTGCTCCCCCCCCCCATTCATTTTCATTCACCTCCTTCCCGGCCAATAAGCCCTGAAAGAAATACTGGGCAAGACTTTCCTCGAATTTTCAAAGATTTTTAAAGGTGCGTTTTCAGAGCGGTAATTGCTAATTCAGTTGAGCAATTATTTTATTAAAATTTTATTAAATTTTATTACATTTTATTGTATTATGCCTTATTTTTCGGTATTTTGTAACCGGGACGAACTATGTACCAAAAGTTAAATACAGTAGAAAAGTAAAAGGTTTTCGGAGTTTAATAAACGAAAAGGAAATTACCGTGGACATGAAACTGAAACTTATGGACTATAGAGTACTGAAACCTGCATACATTGCAGATTCTGAACTTTTGAGTGCGATAAGAATGTCTATCTTACAATCGACCTTTTTAATTGGAAAGAGAACTTTTTAATGGATCGTTGATACCAAGCAGTCATGATTCATGGAATGCCTTGATCAATAATTCCTCAACGTGTGAACTCGAGACATCGCAACATAAGCCAAGGGAAAATTGGGGTTTGTCAATTTCTACAACGCACTAATCTTGGGTTATGTCTTGACTTCGGAGAGTTGCATATGCGAGATTGCATATGATACCATACACTGTTCAAGAGTTATGTCTTGACTTAGGTGGGCGATGATTGCATATGCGAGAATATGCAATAGAATGTGAGAATATGCAATGCACAAGGTACGAAAATAATGGAAAACTATGGAACAGACACAATTTTTAACCAAAATCAGAAATAGAGGCATCAAATTAGAGAGAATTTTAAGGGGAACTAGTTTAATGATTTGTCTCTGTGGCTGCATCGGAGACTGTGAGAACTGGTTGAAGGGGGTGGGAGCAAGACTTTTCACATGAAAGCGACTGATATGGTTTCATTTGTATTTATACGAACTAACTTCAAAGAAAATTTCATCCCAATCATTAAAGTCGTTTTTGAGAAAAATTATTTTACTTCTCATACTTTTCACACTATTTTCCACCTTTTTAATACTATTTTCAATTTCCATAGCTAAAAACCTAGTACACGTTAGTTGCGCCCCTGTGCAAAATTTTAGTTATGACCACTGTGCAATTATATTGAGCTTTCTTGAGCCAGGCGTTTTTGAGAAAAACGATGACAAAGATGACATTTGGGAGGATCCTAAAGAGCTTTGTTATGCTCAGCTCAATAATAATATTATTTTTGGGTTTTCGTACTTTTTAAAGAATCGCAATTAACGGTGTATTCTTAAAGCTATATGTTCAGCAGATATTATTTTGGATATTTTCTCTGTAATTAGTAGTAGTGCTTTTAGCTGGTAATGCTGTTTCGACATCGCGATCAAACTCTGAAAAGTATGTAAATCACTATGCAGTATTGATTAATTTTGTTTTTCTTTTGTATGTACTGTTTGTGTGCACATGTGCTTTTATCAAATATGTAATTCAAATAACAATAATGGTTTCAATTTTTTACATTTGCCAGTATATGCATACGGAGCATAACCTTAGCAAGTGAGCTGATAAAATAGGACTTGCTAAAATATCATTGGAATAGTGATTCAGCTTACACGTATCCTTCATGTATCAACCAAAATGTGGTTGTAAAGTACAAAGGAAATTTCAAGCAGTGCGTTTCGAAAAATAACATTGACTTGTGTTTTTGCGGTCAAAACAGGAATATTTCTGCATGTTTGTGGGCACAAGATATGTTGGGAAGTACAATGCTGAGCCTGAAAAATGTTTAGTAACAGAGTCACTTAAAAATTATTTAAAATTCACATGAAAAATAATTTTTTTAGAAAAAAATAAAATAATAACACTGAATAACACAATAGGACGAGCTCATATAATTATAAAAACGTTCGTTCTACTAAATGTAGATAACCAGAACCGGATGAGCTTTTTCTGATAAAAATAAGTTGACGAGAACATGGTAAGGCTGCATTCAATGATAAAAACAATTCTGTTGTTTAGCCGCCAAAATATGCCATCAGAGCTAGACACCAATTGTGAACCTACCAGGAACCAAGGAATCCTCAAAGTCCCTCGCTTTTGAATTGACTGTGGAGACAATATTATATAAAATCAATTAGAAATATCTTCTACAAACGCAACATTAAAATGACTTGCAATGAGTTGATAATTTGCATTTGTGTCGAGATTCTGAAAATTATTCTGACACAGGTACAGGAAAAATATTACAGTATAATATTTAATAAAATCACTGATGAATCTCCCAAGTTACAACTCTGTTCATCAGTGCGGTATTGCTCAAATGCCATTGTAAAAGAAAGTTTTGTGCGTTTCGTGGATCTTCAAGAAGACATTTGAGATATTAGGAAGACTTTTCAATTAGAAGTTCTGTTCTTGGGAAAAGTATTCTTAAATTCATAAAAGAACTGGAACTAGATCTGAATTTTGGCGTAGCGACTGGTTGTAATAGATTAACCGTAAATGTTTCGCAACTGTGTAGAATGTGACGGAAATTAAGTCGTTGCAAGAAGCATCATCTTAATTTGGCAAGTTATCGTTACTGTGATGCGCCTTCCAACAGGAACGCACAAAGAACTGTAGAAGAAATTATCTCTTTTTTCAACGCCACGTAAAAAATTATGCTGTACTGAGATACCACTTGGGTTTATTCCTTGGCCGAACATTGTTGAACCCGCTGGGATTAGTGCCATGACTCAATTCTTCAGTTAAAAATTTATTTACCCTTCACAACAGCTTTAGTGAAATTAACACAATGCCATGATATAAGAACAGCGGCCAAAGCAAATCTTTTCAAAGGTATATCGCACTATGAACTCATAATGGCCATATTTTCGTTGAGTAATTCAGTGGTTATAATCAAACCATTAAACTATACTTTCTACAGAAGAAGAGCTTGGATGCACACAAATCCACTGTAAAAATTCAGCAAACGGTCAAGGTGCTAAAGGAGAGACCTACCTACTCTTAAGAAGTTCTATACTGAATTAGTGATGGAGGAGGAAAGCGGGAATTGGGAGTCGAACTCATCCATTCCAAGATTGGTCGTCCATTCCAAGATTAGCTGGCAGACAGCAGCACCAAATTAATAATTTAATGGAAGAAGACTCTTTATCAACAGCGCACTGGAAGTGGACAGTTTGCATTCTTTTGTCAATATATCCTACGATTTTGAGAAAATTTTCGCTCACCAAATGGTTCCAAATCATTTAAAAAATTAGAGTCTACGGATGTAAAATCTTACTTCAGAAGGATTATCAAAGCATCATGCCATCTCATAGAACTACACGATTCAGACCAAGATACCCTACAATAAATTGTTGCAGAAGTAAAACTCCTTTGTCAGAGACCAAATTTCAGCAAGTCTTTTTCGCTTGGCGTATTGGAGAAATTGAAGGAAGATGGCGATATTTACCCGCACCTTATTAAAGTGCACAAGACCACACTTCGGGTGTCAAATGTCACAGTAGAGCGAGGTTTATTTACTTTGCGAGGACTTGGTTGAGATCTCAAATGACCGAATACCGGTTAACAGGACTCGCTCTGATGAATGATCATCCCCAAAATTAATTTTCAACAAAGGAAATTCAGTGTATTTTATAAATACTCATGGCTGAGATATGAAAAAAATAAAGATATTATTAAAAGATATATGAGATATAAAACGATAGAAATAAAATATTAAAATATGAAAAATGATATTAAAATATATA
Source organism: Amaurobius ferox (assembly GCA_951213105.1). NCBI lineage: Eukaryota > Metazoa > Arthropoda > Arachnida > Araneae > Amaurobiidae > Amaurobius > Amaurobius ferox. The sequence continues at coordinate 4,432,064 of OX578136.1, forward strand.
TCTATGTATGTGTTCGGATTTTTCTTTTCAGTGTTTTGCGAGTTCATTCAAGAGCATGCCAAAACACGATCACAAATTTAGCGAAATAAGTGTGAATTAGCTTTCTAGCTTTGCGCCCCACCCGAAAAATTTTTCTGGATCCGCCCCTGGCTAGGATCTGCCATAGATAGAAATCAGACGAAGACTCGCATTAAATAACACATTTACAGAATCGTCTCCATTTGCTTATTAAGGATGCTATCCACATTAATAATTGTTAATTTAGAGTTGCGCGAAATAGAAGTTCAATGGGTACTTTGAAAAAGTTTTACAGGGTGTCATCCGGAAAATGGCCTAATGTACAATGTAACGTTAAAAACACTTTTCATCCCTTTTTCACCGTGAAAAAAGTCAATTCATCGCATTGTGTAAGGAATGTCATGTGCTGCCCACATCAGACTTTTTTTTTTTTTGCAGAGTATATTTTATTTAGCATACTTTATTTAACATACTTTATTTAACATACTTTTTAACAAACCTATTAAGTAAACAAATAAATGACCAAACAGTCTAATTTCCATCTTAAAATAATTGAGCGCTGTGGTGCTCTGGGAAACACACAATTCAAATAAGAAAAGAAAAGAGCTCAACACCCGTCAAAGAATACAATTAACCTCTTGCTTACGAGTGGGACAGCGTCCATACCAAACAAAGAACATCGATCCCCCTTTGCAGACACCAATGCCTGCAAGTCAAATACCTGTCTTTTTGAGAGGTTCTTCGTTTGGGATGGACGCGCTCCCCCCCGCAAGCAAAAGGTTAAGATGGCACTTTTACTAATTTATAGTGAAATATTAACGGGATGGTCCTCTGACTCACAGCTCACCACACAGCTGCTACGCGAATGGAACGGATTCGGCTCCTCACACAATTATTTATGTGGTTTCAGAGCTAAGGTGGACCCATGATGACATAATGGAGACATCTCAGTCCTTATTCTTATGTTCTTTCCAAGATAACCATTTTCATTGATTGAGCGTCATTATTACTAATTTGGGGGCATTTTCGTCAATTTGGCAATATTTTTGGCAATAATATCGCCACGCGTAAATGACGAGAAATAGGTTATTCTTATAGTAGGTAAATGACTATTGGCATTCCAATAAAAAACTGATACCCGACATATCTTCTCTCGTGAATGAGACTTGCTAGATCCGCGAAAATGATATTAACAAATGTATCGCATAATACTACATATGAAAAATGCACATATTTTACAATAGTTTTTTTTTTTTAATTTTATGTGATTTTTTGATGAATGTATTTGAAAAATGTGTAGTATCTCGAGAATGATCACTATGAGTGGTCATACTTCAACGGTGCATATTTTGTGTCAATCGTTTTATAATGAAAAATTACATATGAAATGGTTATTTACGTAGGTTTATTGAAGATTTTGATTTTTTGACAATTTTTTCAAAAATTCAATCTAAAATTTAGGTGTGTTCTGAAAGTTCCATTCGATTACGTTTAAAAACAATAGGGTTCCACTTATAGCCTATATGCCTAGGATACTTAGTGTTGCGTTCGTAAGAGAGAACTGTTCAAAAACTGGTTCCAGTAATTCAGGACACATCGGGTAAAAATACGGAGTAAGAGAGTGTAGCGCCCTCTGTTGCCGACCATTAATATCGACCAGACTGCGCTTTTAGTTACATTTTGCTAGATCGTAATTTGATTTAAGCAATGAGTACACATTTCAATTCATTTTTGACAACACATTTCGGGTAGATTTTAAGTCGACCGTAAATTTTGAGTACGGGAAAGTTTACACATTGACATTTAAACAGAAAATTAAAGAGTTCAAACATTCCCCCCGGAGGACAGTTTTCCCTCGCTCTACAAATTCAGAGAATGAATGCCTGGAAGGTAGTATCCCGATTATTCTGCTACACCCTACACCATAAGCTGATTCAACAGCGGAAGTAAAATTCCAGTTTGCCTTATTGTATGCTCTAGAAAGCCATTATTTAACATTTTCACATCCTTCTGAGTAACACAGCACCTAAAGCAGTCAGTAACTCATATAAATGAAAGCGTAAGGCGACTTAAATTTCACTATAAATTACAGCAGGCAGTGAGCCACCAGTAAAAGTTATGTCACTGTAAAAGGATTGTAGAGCACAGTTATGAGTGAGTATGTGTAATGAATATTTAATACAATTTATGTAGAAATAAATGGATTTACCCGCCCTTCAGAGTGTCCTTACTGTTCTATGGTGTTGTGGCTTTAACTCATCGCGGCTCCTTTTCTTTGGCTGCCGATATTTGCATCGGTGAGTATTTTCTTGTGTGGCTCATTCTTGCGATGTCATTACTTTCATAGCCTCCACACACGTTGAAAATACTGTAATACAGTAAATACTATACAGTAAGTATAATACCATAATACAACAAGAAATATGCAAACACTGCAGTTTTCTATAAACATTCTGAAGCACCCATATAAATATGTATATATAAATGATTTTAGATGAAACTGTTCTTAGATAATATTTTTTTTAGTCTACAATATTTTTTAGTTTTTTTTTTTAATAAAATGATATTTTAAATGTTAGCTCTTTCAGAACTCAATTTTAAATAAGTTGGATAACACATCCAAAAGCTTTCTACTTTCCATTCAAACAGGGACCAGAGCCTTTATTCTATTCTGAAATTAAGCGAAGCTTAAGCTCATCCAATTTTCTAGATTTCCAACTTAATGCCTCTCCACTCGTCGCCAATTTTAAATGTGCGCAAAAAGTTGTGTGGCGAGCTCCTGGCTTTAACGAATCTTATCCATTTCCATTAATTAGCACACTTGTGGAAGAGCTGCCACTCTGAAAATGTATATCCCGTTGGAGGATTCGCGAACATTTCTCGTCGTCACGCTAATTAGCTGAAAGAAAGTTTTTCTTGTGATAAGAGTATGCAGTGGTTGGAAAAACTATTTTTTTTTTTTTTGTAATGAACTACAACAACTTTATCATAAATGTAGTTAACTACAACTATGTTATTAAAAAGTAGTGACTACAAAGTATTTTTTAAATGTAGTCACTACTTTACTACTACTATAAGACGAATTTTGCCACAGCTTCAATTAACACAAAAAATGGAAGGTATGGATATACTATAGTCATTTAACATACTTATTCTGAATAAGTAAAATGGGCTGATCAACTTATATTGACGCTTTTACCCATTTCTGAAAATAATAAAATTTAACAATAGTATAAAATACAATAAAAGTAAAATCTATTTATTCAAAACCATGTTTGTTCATTTTTAGTAGAATTTGCATCTCAAAATTGCAATCAGATAAGCAGAATCTTTTGGGACATAGCAAAAAATCAACTTCATGAGGCAACAGTCCTGCAGCATCGAAAATCTTATGTAGTTTCTCCTCGTTCTCCTTCAGGAACTGACATATGCTTTCGACGCCAGAATGCATTGAGTTCAAGCTCATTCGGTATCATGAGACGGGCAATTATCTCTGAAGATATCTTGTCGTTGTCATAAAACAACCCACATTTTTTATTTGTTCCAAAGCGCTTCGCACCGTCACCTCCGAAAGCAGAGGCCGGAGCACTAATTTTTGACGTCTTGGCTTGTAGGCCCACTGCGAGTAGGTCTTCCAGATCGCGATCGAAGCTTTTGCTATTTGTTTCCCTTTTAATTCTCTGTTCGATGTAAAGGAATCATAATTTATCAGTAAATCAAATAATATTCATGAAATTTGGAAGTATTTTCGATAATGTTCATTAAAATAAATGGGTGATTTAAAATCTTAATATTGCTGTACATTTCCTTAAAATAAAATATTTATAATGACTCATTCACTGTAGGAGCAAAGATGAAAGGATTCCATTCAGTTAGTGTTTTAATAAAAGTTTGAAAAAGAACCCTGTATATTTATTACTTAATCAGGCATTTTATTTGAATAATTCTTCAGTACATTCAGCTAAAGTATGCGTACTTACAGATAAAGTATGCAGAAACTAAAATGATTACTGAATAAAACTTTTTGGTATTAATATTTCATTTACAATTCCATTGAAGTGAAAATGTAAGAAAGATTAAATTAGCTTTGTATTATTAAAATAACATTAACTATAATATAATGAAATATACAATGGTAACTTGAAATTGTAAGTTAGTTACTTTGCTTTTTTCCAAGTTATTTTAACAATTTTCAATAACATAATTAATAACTCGCTACATAAAAAATAAAATGTGCCCAACCTAAACACAAATGACTTCCTAACCTATTCTTCTAAAATTTCAGCATGCCATAACAAATAATAAAAAATATACGTGCAATATATTAAGATACTATATCTTTTATATGCAATTACTTACTTATCAAACAGTTAAAATATGTTATTTGATGTGTGAAATATTCCATTTTACATTATTTTACTTTCATAACTTTAGTGTAGCATTTTTATTGCTACGATTTCTTACTATTGACAATATCTTAAAAAGAGAATGACATTTTTTTATCTATATAAATAAAATTGAAAATACATGTATCTGTCTGTGTGTTTATCTATCTCATCATCACGGTAGAACTGCTGCATCGAATTTCATGAACATTCTGTGGGTAGCTTTGAAATAGCCCTACTTAAAATTTAGTCCATGTTTCGAGTTTCTAGGACCAGGGATTGTCGAGATATGAATAAAAATCCCACAATTAAACCTTCCATAAAAATAGAATTATGCAGATGATATATTTTCCACAAATTTATTAAGAAAATTATATCATGATGCTTAGCAACGCAATTAAATCAAATGTGTTTATTAGGCAGACGATTATTAAATTTTTTAAGATTTAAATAATAAAGAAATCAATATAAAACAAAATTTTATAACCATTTTTATACAATTTTAGCGCTTTTATTTTAGTTTATATTGATCCAATTTCATATATATTTTATAATTTGTTTTCAAACGAGGATGTTTTATTCAGATCTGCTTGAAGATAATTTTGTATAGAAAACACAGAAAGGACAATTAAATGAAATATTTTAATAGAATGTTTTGAGTAAGAATGTCATTTAGAATACTGCAGGAATTTGCACATATATTAAATCATGGGCAATGTCGGGTATATCTGCTATTAACAGTATACATAAAATTGTATGTTGTACATCTATCTGTCGGTTTATTATCTCAGCACGGTAGAGATCACCTATTTTCATTTCATTAGAATTATTATAAAATTTCAAAAATTGAGACTCTAAATATTAAAACTTCACATCAAATTCTGAATTTTAGGTTTCTTGTATTATATGGTCAGTATGAAGTACGGACATACTGCTAGTCTATTAAAAAATATCACACAACTAACAACATTATTAAAATAATTTTAAAATATTTACAGGAAACTGAATAATTTATGACAACATATTAAGTATACTAGGTAAATGAAATGAATCACACAAGCTAAACCTAATAAAAGATACATTTTAAACATTGAATGATTTTAAATACTTCACAATTACTTAACAAAGCTTAATTTTACAAATGTCTAGGCAGTTTTCTTAATTAATGTGACAACAATAAAATTTTAAAACAAACTAAGAAAACTCTAAAAGGTTTGTTGACGTTATAATTAGCAACAAAACAATTTAGAATCCATTTAGCGTTAATTGAATAGCAATAATTTGATTGCCATATATTTAAAATTCTATGTAATTTTAAATGACATGATAATAAGCAAAAAATGGTAAGCACTTACTTCTAAATAGCAGTTTTTCACATTACGCTAATAAGGTAATTAGTAATCCAATGTTATAAGGTATGTAGTCGAAGGTATGCTGGTCAAAATGTTTATAAAATCATGAACTAACATATAAGACATTCAAAAATACGATAAAAAGACCGTTATGCATCCACACACGCGAACCCACGTACTGCACTGCACATACGATACTTCTTTGTGTGGGCTACTCTACTAGGGGAGAACTTTCCAGATAAGTTGAGACGGAGGAATTCGGATTCGAAGGTCAGAATTGGGCCTACGGCTCATACGTCACGAGGTACAGGGGGGGAAAGCAGTTCGGCCTTTTCTACCGGGGGTGACGTTCGCACTTTGTAAATCGTGCATCGTTGGGTAAAACACTACATTTCGTACAAAGGAAGAAAGGGTAATCACGTGATATGTAGAATGGCATCTTGTTTGTTTACTGAAATAACCTTAAAAGTAGCGTCAAAAGTCGATACAAACTAGTAATTTATTGTATCGCGCTACTCGCTTCACAATTTTTTTTTAAAGTAGAGCGTTACACTTGGCGTTCAAATACAAAAGTATTACTAAAAGCATCTTTTTTCTTGAATGGAACGAGCTAGTTCCACGAGAATGATGTCACCCAATTTATCGCATGGTATTACATATGGAAAGTGAACATGTTTCTCAATAGGAAATATATTTTTTTTATTTTATATGACTTTTTGATAATTTTTTTCAAAAATGTGCAATATCTCGAGAACGGTTCATATTAGCGTTTTAAAATTTATGTCAATCGTTTTTTAATGAAAAATTACATAAGAATTGTCTCTTTGTGCAACTTTATTAGTGGTTTTGATTTTTTGACGATTTTTTTAAAATTTCACTCGAAAATTTATGGGGGGTTCTGGACATTCGAATGCGTGTAAAAACAATAGGCTTCCAGTGTTTACGGATTGTGATTTTTGTACCCAATTTTGTTCGAATCGGTCCATTCGTTCGTCAGTTATCGTCTCCACACACACACACACACACACACACACAAACATACATACTTTCACACACACACACAGACATTACTTCAAAAATGTTTGATTCGTGATCAGGGATGCTTGAAACGTGCTCTCCCGTCGAAAACTCGAATTCGAATTTTCGATCCCGTCACAATACTTTCCCTATACATTATGTATATAAGGAAAGTAAAAATTATTAACAAGAAAACAAATAAGGATTTCTTTAACAGACAGGGATGATGCTGAGCAACGAGTTATGACGTCTCACCGCCTTAAGTGTCAAGAGTGCTGCAAGCTGTGAACCGAACCATAAGATGAAATGGGACGTTTAACTATAACTAAACAGATTTGCCGTTTTAGCAGCGTTTATTTCTTTAGAAGAGTCAACAAATTTCTAAAAAACCACGTAGAAAACGCAAGAAGAGATTGGAAGTTCAGGCCTTGAAATTTCCCAGGAGAAGGATTCAGACTCTCATATTTCTTCGAATCAATAGCTAGAAAGAAAATTAAAGTTAGATTTTTTTTTTATCCAATCTGTACATTTCCCACTACAATACGTCCTGGATTTTTACTTTCCCTACAATACATGTCAATATATAAGAAAAATACTGGAATCATGTCGAAAATCTTTTGGATCGAAAATCGTTAAATCGTCGAAAATAGAACATCTTTTCGACAGATTGTTCGTGTTCTAGAGGTCTCAAAACGTGTCAAACTATTTTAGCATGATGTCTGTGTATGTGTCTATGTATGTATTTACTGTAGCTATAAAAGGAACGGATCCAAATTTACAAAATTGAATCGATAAGTCATTTATAGGTGACCCTGGTGCTGATTAGATATCGGCACAATTCGGGAAAAAATGACCTGCTTCCTTTTGCATAATTCCCCGCAAAAGATGCCAAAATCTAAATTAAAAGACACAAGTGATTTACCCAATTTTGTGAAATAGATCCATAAAATAGAACTTCAATGCTTGTTTCATATGTAATATTTGACGGAAAAAAATAAGACCCAACCCATGACGCTATCCGTTCTCGTGATGTTTTAGTTTTTACACATTTTTACTACACCGCCTTTAAAAATAAGCCCAGATACCCAATGAAAAGTGCCCATTCGGTGTCATTTCAAATAATGAATGAATCGAATGAATCATTAAAGAAAAAAAAAAATTTGAGTCTGCAGGGAAAATCATATGCAGATTTTTACTTCGCCTGCAATACGTGGTGATGTAGAGGGAAAGGATTGGAATCATGCCGAAAATCGCAACTCGAGTTTTCGATGGATTGACACGTTTCGGGGCCTCTAGAACACGAAAAAACTATTTTTAGCGTGACGTCTGGGTGTGTGTCTGTCTGTCTATGCAATGTATGTATCCACTCTAACTCAGACACTAATGGACCCAATTTCATAAAATTGGGTAGCTAAGTCACTTGTGGTGACCCTGGTGCTGATGAGATGTTGCTAAGATTCGGGATAAAAGAGCTCGCCCCTTTTTTGCGAACTACCCCTCAAAAATGACCTGTATCCACTCTAGCTGGAAAACGAATGGATCCAATTTCACAAAATTGGGTAAATCACTTGTGTGTGACCCTGTTGCTAATAAGATTTGGTGCTAATAAGATTCGGGAAAAAGAACCTGACTTTTTTTTGCGACATGGCCCGCAAACATCGTTTAATCTAAAATAAAAGACTACGTATGCTCAAATGTATCCATTAGATGCTTATTTTAGACGAAAAGAATAAGACCCACTCCATTACGGTAGGAGTAGTTGTTCTCGAGATAATTTAGTTTTCCCGCATGTTCGCTACGCCACCTTTGAAAATAAGTCCAGTTATCAAATGAAAACGAAAATTGAATCAAAAGTGTCAATTCATTGCAAGTCAAAGTAATTATGGCTGTTATGTTGCGTAATTAAATCAATTTAATGAATGAAGAAATAAAGTGAACGTGAATATGAGTGAATATGCAGGGAAAGTCATGTGTTGCCCACGTCAGATTTTTTTAAGATGCTAAGCGAGAGTATTGACGAAATCATTTTTGAATCTCAATCAAAAGACACACATTTTATAATCTCAAAGTAGATATTTTGCATCGTTTATTAATCAATACGTTCTAGCTAGATATGGAATGGATTCATAATTTTTGCAATCTCTCTTAATTTAGGAATTAAAATCATTGCAGTGAGGAACATCTCAAGACACATTACAGTTCATACTTTTTGTTATAAAATAATGAAGAAAAAGTGTTCATGAATTTAAAATTGAATACAGATCAAGATCTTCTGAATGAGTTTGTAGGGGGGAAAAAATTAGAATCTCTTATATTAAATGTGTTCTATCGATCATTATGTTGACTATAAACCCAAAAATTTATAGATTGTGATTAATTCTAAACGTTAAACGTAGTTATATTCAACTGTTATATAAAAATATTAAAGAAAACATTCAATTTTAATATAATTACTACTTTCCTTATATACTTATAAGAAAAGTATTATGACGGGGTCGAGAATTCGAATTCCAGTTTTCGACGGGAGAGCACGTTTCAAGCATCTCTGATCACGAATCAAACATTTTTGAAGTGATGTCTGTGTATGTGTGTGTGTGTGTGTGTCAGTGAGTCTGTGGAGACGATAACTGACGAACAAATGGACAGATTCGAAAGAAATTGGGTACAAAAATCACAATCCGTAAACATTAGAAGCTATTGTTTTTATACGCAATCGAATGTTCACAATCCCCCTACATTTTCAAGTGAAATTTTGAAAAAATAGTCAAAAAATCAAAACCGCTAATAAAGTGAAGCAAATAGACATTTCATATCTAACTTTTCATTAGAAAACGATTGACATGAATTTTAGAACGTTAACATGAACCGTTCTCGAGATATTGCACATTTTTCAAAAAAATTATCAAAAAGTCATAAAATAAAAAAATATATTTCCCATTGAGAAACATGTTCACTTTTCATATGTAATACCATGCGATACATTAGTAATATCATTCTCGTGGATCTAGCTCGTTCCATTCATGAAAAAAGATACTTTGAGTAATACTTTTGTATTTGAAAGCCAATAGTCATTTATCTGCTGTAAGAATAACTTATTTCTTCGTCCATAATGCTTGGCGAGATTTTGGCGAGGAATTTGGTGGAATGTCGCCAACATGCCGACTTTTTTAAATGTTGCTAAATTAACGAAAAACTCGCCAGATGGATAAAAATACGCTAAATCAATGACGAGTCATTGATGATGACGACATGGAAAATGACGACTCAATGATGAAAATTCAATATCTTGGAAAGAATATAAATAACTACTATAAAAATAATCTATATTTTTTTACTGTAAAAGTAGTAAATTCATTGCATTATATATATATATATATATATATATATATATATATATATATATATATATATATAGAGAGAGAGAGAGAGAGAGATAGAGAGAGAGGGAAACGTGTGTCAGAGAGTGGGAACGTTTGTGTGGGAGAGGGTAAGTGGGAGAGAGTGAAAAGTGAGAGAGAGAGTGGGAAGTGAGAGAGAGGAAAGTGTGTATATGATACAGAGAGAGGAAAGTGTGTATGTGACAGAGAGAGAGAGAGTGCATGAGTGTGTGTGAGAGAGAGAGAGGAAAGTGTGTGTGTGAGAGAGAGAGAGGAAAGTGTGCGTGTGAGAGAGAGAGAGGAAAGTGTATGTGTGAGATGAAATAATTATGAGACTTCTACGGAACATATCGCTAATATTTTTTATACAATTGACATTTTTCTACTTCAATTTTATCTACGCCTTGCGCAATGTACGATGTGTGTTTTGCACTCTATATCCATATCCACAGCATATCCCAAACCACTCAACCAATTGAAAACGCGAGTAGATTTAAATTTATACAAATATATACCGCGCAATACATGAAATGCAACACTCTGTTTCATCATTCCATGTCGATTAGTGTAAATATTGCAACAAAATGTGGCCTTTTCTATCTTCAACACTGTATACAAAAAGATGTAACGGTACACATTGTGCGAAAGAAATGGAACTGAATGAATAATAATAATTATATATATATATATATATATATATATATATATATAGTAAACATTATATTTTATTTTTGGATTACGGATAGCTACGAGGTGTAAAATAGAAGGCAAAATAGAGGTGTAAAATAGAGGCCTCCGCATTTGTTGTATAGGGCATTGAAAATTCGAACGGAAATTTCAAAATAATACTAGTGTAATGGGGTGAGTCTTATTCTTTTTATCCTTAAAAAATACGTATAAAATAAGCATTTAATGGATATATTTGAGTATAGGTAGTTTTCTATTTTAAATTTTGGCGAACCATTTTCTCAATAAAAGGCAGATTACTTTTTTCCGAATCGTACCAAAATCTAATCAGCACCAAGATAACCCATAAGTTATTTATCTACCCAATTTTGTAAAATTGGATCTATTAGTTTTTCAGCTAGATTGGAAACAGGCCATTTCGTAAAAAAAGGCGATTATTTTATTCCGAATCGTATCCAAAACTAATCAACCCAGGGTCACCCACAAGTGACTTACCTATCCAATTTTATGAAATTGGGTTCATTCGTTTTTGAGTTAGAGTAGATATACATTGCCCAGACAGACACAGACAGACAGACACACAGACGTCACGCTAAAAATAGTTTTTTTGTATTTTATAGGCCCCAAAACGTGTCGATCCGTCGAAAACTCGAGTTGCGATTTTCGGTATGATTCCAATACTTTCTTTATACATTCCCTATAAGTCAAAACCATATAACGAATCATCCATCACTGCTGGAGATCCAGTCATCGATTCCAATTTCTCTTTCTCTAGATGACTCAGAAATATTCATCCATTTGTGACCTGTATTTCTGTGAGGCTTTTTACATTAATACAAAGTTAATGTGAGCAGCACATGACTTTCCCTGCAGACTCCAATTTATTTTCTTTTTGTTTGTTTAACCATTCATTAAATTGAGTTGACTGGCGCAAAATAATACGCATCATTATTTGAAATGACACTGAATTCTCACATTTAACTCAATTTTCGTTTTCATTTGATCATTGGACGTATTTTTAGAAGCGGCGTAGAAATCGAGAACGGCTAGTTCTAGGATAGTGGGGTTAATCTTCTTTTTACTGTCGAAAATGACGTATAAAACGAGCATTTAGTGGATAAATTTGGACAATTTCTGTGGGCCATTCAGCAGAAAAGGCAGGTTCTTTTATCCCGAATCGTACCCAAATCTGATGAGCACCCAAAATATATTGACCTATAAAATTTTATGAAATTGGATCCATTCGCTTATGAGTTAGAGTGGATGCATACAGTGGCCACACACGCCCAGAGACGTTATGCTAAAAATAATTTTTTCGTGTTCTAGGAGGTCCCAAAACGCGTCGATGCACTGAAATGTCGAGTGTCGAGACGATTCCAATACCTTCCCAATACATTAAATTACCGTGTGGAAAATAATAATGCCAACAATCTGGTCAGTGAAATAAAATTGAATGCAAATCATGAAATAGTTTTTAAAGGTAGAAAGTAACAAAAGTATGGAGAAAGTGTAAAATACGCTCCGGCGAGACAATATCCCTAAAAGACCTGGAATGACTCTTTTCAGATTCTTGGCTCACAGTTAACGGCATATTGTGTTCTAATAAGCAAGTTGTGCTCCTTCTAAGAGTCATGTTCATTTATAGATTTGTCCGTTTCAATAAACTAAATAATATTTAGAAGTTGCACGATTTTTAACACTTTACAACATTGTTGAAAAGTAAATAAATGAAATTGGCATCACGTCTGATTTCAACCAGCAGAAACAACAAGCACACAACTATAATAGAAGGTCTTTATTTCACTTCTTTAAGACGTACAAAACTTAAAAAGGCCAGAGCGCTTTCGAGCGTCAATACGCTCTTCATCAGTGGCTACATGGAAATAGGAATGATCGTTCATATATAGGCCAGAAAAGGTGACAAATTTGCATAAATACAATTATCAATAAACTTGCGTTTATCTAAGGAGAATCCAAAAATACAAAACATTTTGCACAGATTCAATTTATGCTCGATTTTTTGAATCTGTGCAAAATGTTTTGTGTTAACAATTGCTATAGTACGTAGTCAATATATCTTAAATTGGTTCATTCATATCGTTCGTACGTCCAGAGGATTAGGAGGCAACACGATCGAAGTGATTTAAAGTGAGGGATTAGGATATAAATGACTTTTGACTGACCGAGTGTTGCGGCGTTGCTCAACGTAATTCTCTCAACTGGGATTTCGAGCTCGAGATTCGGACAGTGGAATCCATCTATTGGGAGTGGAGTTATTTATGGACATCGGTTGAAGTAAGGAAGAGAGTTATGTGTGAATAAACATAATTATACATTGATCTTGCAATATGAATATTTCGAAGACTTTATACCACGAGTCCCCCATGAACGTACAGTTAAATTGACTTCGTGTTTTAGTGACGGTCATGTTAATATAATAACAGCATTTTTTCTTTCAGAGTTTTTTTCCAACTATGAGAAAGACCCACTGGAAGCTCATTTAAGAGCCAGACGGAAAAACGCCGCACCTATGACGTGAATCTAGGGTTACCCTTTCAAGACAGCGGGTTTACGATTGCCAGACTTCGCGAAGGATTGCACATTGGGTGACTTTGGGCGACATTTCAAATCTTCCAAGAACCTTCTTGATATAGCGAATATTCTACGAGCCCTTTCTAAAAGTTTCTACAGTCTATAAAATGTCTATCAAACGAGTCACCACTCGGTTGGAGAGCAGTTGAGGCGATACGAGCTACATTGAATAGTGAGATATGAAAATGTTTCGAGAATGGTATCTGCTGCGTTGTGAAATGAGTGGAGCATGGGATGCCTGTTTTACTCTACCTGATAGTTGTCGAGTGACCGTGTAAGATAGCCATCGAGCTGTAAACGTCTCCTGTTTGCCCTCTGCTCGTGAATAAACGTGTCAGTCATTTAGAAATTTGGAATCATTCTTGTTTCCTGAGTGATTCCAAAAGACACGTCATAACAATACGAATGTTAAAGAGACACATTGTTGGGATATGAAACGGGAATGAAATATTTTGTTTGTAACTGAATATAAAATGAAGGTAATAGAAAGCGTAAAATAGAGGGTTAAGCAAAAAAAAAATTGCATTATTTTTTTAAAAACATAGCTGTTTTTTACGGCGCTTGACATTTTTTCTAACGTTCTTCAGATCCTTTTATTTCGTCCTTAAAATCTATAGGGAATTTCCCATAATGCAACTGGAAGATTTCGCACTGCATCGAGGAAGGCTTCTGAAGTCTTAGTTTTGGCGCCGATCGAACGACCGTAAGGCCTAGACTTTAAGGAGAATGGCAAAACTAGGATTCGTTCACCCCAGAATAGACCACAGTGTACCAAAATACCCAACAATGTAAATCGCTCTTTTGTTCGACATTTATTTTCCATTTGAGAGCAACGCTATTTTACTGTATTCGTCTTGGATCATTTCAGCGTGGAAGTGATAGCACCCATTGAGTTCCATGCCTTTCCGACCATTTCGAGTCCCCATACATAATTAGCTTCAATTCTGCGATGAATACAAGTATGAGGAAAGTTTTCAGATACTTTCAGACCCTTTGTAGTATTGAACATAAAGATTAACTAAGGATTATTTTACTACGATTCGAGCATTATTAATACCTTGATTTATTGGTCTGCCCATAGCCACCTTTATCTGAAATGCCTATTCGTTCCTCCGCGAAAATAGGCAGCCATCCCAGGTCAAAATGACCACTGGGTGGTGCTAGTTAACATTTAAAACAACGTTATTGTTTTTCCATTTGACTACGTTTGACTACGTGTTCTACCTTGGGGGATTCGTTATATTTATTTAATTTGGATCTTGTTTTCAAAATTTTGATTTTCTTGTATTTTTAAATTGTAATATCTAGCTTTTACTATGGTTTGTTCCGGAGTGTCCTTTTGTAAGTCAAATAGTATGAAAGGCTATATAAATCCTTTTGAATTTCCCTCGGAAGTCAATCGTCGGGAGAAAGGGATTAAAGCAGAGACTTTTCATAAAAAGTTTGTATAGGTGTATAATTTCGGCACACATTAAACGGTCAATATACCTAGGTTGAAGAGTGTACATTTTGAATCCCTCTTATTCTTAATAATTAAGAAGTTGTTAACTTTACAAAAAAAAAAGTTTGTATAATTTCGGCACACATTAAAGTATTAAACTCTATTATGAGCAATGGATCCAAAAAGAACCATCAATGCTAGTTGACACAATCAAACATGGCAAATATTGGCTGTGGTTTATATACTTTGTATATAGCACTATAAATTTAAAATTTTCATTCAACATTTCGTATTGATATCCATAAAGAATTATTTTATGTTTGTTTACATCTTATGGTATGCAAATTCAAATCAAATTTAGTTTTACAATAACCCTTTAATTTTACAATAGCAAATTCAAATCAAATTTAGTTTTACAATAACCCTTTAATTTTACAATAGCAAATTCATATCGTCTATGGCCTTTTAAATCTTCATCTTGTTCAAGCTGTTACCGCTAGATGGCGATACTTAAAAAGTGGTACACCTACAAAAGATATTAACAATAGAATAGAGAGAAAGGAACGGGTATTTTAGATAAAGGTGATTATGGACTATCTATCTATCTCTGGGTATGCCGATCACAAAATGTTGCAATCGCGGATGAACATTTCAACACAGTTTTAAGTGGTGTATGACATCCTATACTGAAAGTTCTTACGTTCTCCTGTTTCTTACGCAATACAATGACTATACTTCTTTCAAAGAGAAATTATGACGTCATCATGGAGAGTATGACATCAGATACTGAAAATGAGAAATTCCCTACATAATGCAATGACTATGTATACTTCTTTCACATCGAAATTAGGATGCAACCATGAAGCTTTACGTAGCCCATGACTTCAGATACTGAAAGGGAGACCCTGGCATTATTTGATTTCTTATCATGTTACATATTTTTATTTGAGATAACACGCAACTCAGAGTGTCACGCTCATTTCGTTAACATGTTTAACCACGGCTTAACTGTATCCCGCTCATCAACGGAACGTGGGATACAGTTAAGCTTTGGTTCAAAATAGTTCAAGCTTCTTCCAACAAAAGTAGGAAATATCATTCTAGCGTGTTTTAGTTTATTACTTTCAGGTCTGACTGGTTGTATATAGGTATGGACACCCATTTAATTTGATGGAGGAATCACGTGTGATAATATTCCGATTTAGTTAATCTCATTAAAAATATGGCCGTAGAGGGCAATAGTGAATTTTCAATATCAGAGGCTCTATTCAAAAAGGAAGAGAACATTTCTTTCATGGCGTGGTCATAAAGATGCAAGATCACTGCACACATGCTTCACGCTTCATGTGTCCTGCACGATTCATGCTTCACTGTACATTGGCTGTACGGTGAAGCATGTGAAGATGCTATTATTTTTCCTAAATTATATTATTATGCAATTCTCTTATATATGTATTCGAAATTAGATTATTTTGTGAGTGTCAATATCAATATAAAGATAACGACATCCATTCCACCGTGACCTAGATAGATTAGCGAATGCCATAGCGATCTATTTATTTCCCCATTTGATATATTTATCAGTGGCAGTTATTTATTCGATATATTATGAAGATCATTTGCGGTAATGACCCGTTACGTAATAATGAATGGGATTCAATGAAAACCGCACTTATTCAGGTATGGTTTACTGATAAGGTTGATCACAAAAAAAAAACGTTGTTTATGCATAACTTGGTCACATTTTCCTTACCATATGAAAATTGTTTAAAGTTTAGTAACGTATGATGTAATTGTAGACCTGAATATGAATATGATTTCAAATATTTTTATACCAGCCATTCGAGAAGGAATGGTGTACAGTTTACTTTTTTGACTTCAGCTTGGACGAGAAAGGGTGAATACGACTCAAAATTTAAAATATATGTTTTAGAAATGGCAAGCGAATTATGCAAGTAAATGATAAATGACGTGCCGTATCGACTTTTGGAACGCTATCTCAATTTGATGCATTTTAGAGCTATTTTATCGAAAGATTGTTGTTTTAGTAGGATAGAATGGGGAAAAGCAGTTTTGTTTTCTGGCTTGCTTCGTGCGCTAGTTTTCTATCGCCAGCATTGTCTACGAATGACGTTTGTTGTGGCTTTGACGATACGTCACTAATGCAGGTGTCGTTTAACCAATCAGGGCTTGATGGATGGGTGACGTATGGACTGTTGGCATGACGCTCGCGGCATTTGACCCTGAATCGATGTGGAGTGTGGACGGTCGAAAGGTGACGGTGTTTTTCTACGATGGATGGTAGAGTTCGCATAGATTGAAAAACAAAAATGAATATATTAAAAATCGGAACGTTGCATTTTGGCCTTGATGAAGTGACGGTTATGGGCGAGTAGCAGACCTCGCTTGTAACCGTATGAAAATTAATAATATTCAAAGTTGGGAAGTATTGCTAATAACGCGGTATTTGTGGATGGAAGTGCCGCCTGAGGGAAAATGAATAACTACCTGCATGCCTGGAGGAAAAACCAAAAAAGTACCGAAGAATTTAGTGGTTCCAGCGTGATAATGGCAGTTTCTATGCCTTTGGCCATCCAGGGCCCGCCGAGTGTGCTATTGGAGCTTGAATCGATCGGGTGTTCAACTTCCTGTGATCCGTCATCTCTATGTGTTGGAGCTTCTTTGGATTAATTGGGCAACGGAGTTCCATACCAAATCCGTGGTGATAAAGATTAAAGCGTTCGGTCGTCAAACTTTATAACCGTCTCTCTCCTTGGTTATTTCCTTATGTGTTGCCGGGTATGCGGTCGTATTGTAAGTACAATTTTATATTTAATAGGATCTGCATCAACAAGAGAAATTGTTAAATACCTTTGGTCAAGGTGATTCTTATAATACGTTAATTGCTCGAAAATCTAGTTAATTTCTATTTGAATAAATATTTTGTTATTTAATTAATTTCTTCTGTTTTCCACAATTTGTTTATTTTATGTGTTGCTCCTTTCCCTTTAATATCGGTTCATGGCTGACCAACCAATTAATAGAATCGGCCAGGGAAGCTGACGCATATTGAAGGGCCTGGTCAATACGACGCATAACGCTATTGGGTGATATCTAAAATTTTGTACGATCACTATTATCATCCACCTAAAACATGCTTCATAAGGGCATCCAAAAGATTGAGAGATGGCGGACGCTCAGTGACTCGTGGGACGGTGGTTTGCGGGCCCGTTCATTTTGTCCTTCCTTTGATCCATCCCGTCAAATTGTCAATAGAGCTCTGATCCTTTTCGTTACTGGGCACGGTCGTTTCCCGGCTTACCTTCACCCGTTTAAAGTAAAACTCTCCCCGCTTTGCACCTGTGGGGCAGTGGGCGACGCAGATCATTATGTATTCGATTGCCCGCTGTCTCTCAGGTGGCACTTGTCAAAACCTTCGGACAACAGATGGGCCTTATGGTTTAATAGTGTTGATACCAGTTCCTCGTCCATCAGACACATTGAAGCATGCGTCCTGGTTGCTGCGGGTGTTTGTGATGAAATTTCCTAAATATCACACGCAAACCTAATCAAAAATAATCTGGTTAGGTCTCATATTTTGTCAAATATTACGAAATCTCAGTTATATATTATTTATCTGGTTACACATATTAAACCCCTAGTTACATTTATCTTAAGCCCTTTACTAATAATTAGTTATAGTTAGCTATAATTAGTTATACACTTACAATGCAATTGTGGATGTACATAGAGTTTTCCTGTATGTGTTAATTGTACATGTTGTCGGAATACGTTGGTGGTGCATATTGTTAATTTCGGGAGCATGATTGTATATATTGTACATATTGTTGTTTAGTTGCCTATGTATTGTATATATTGTTGTTTAAGTTGCCTATGTAAATTGTACATATTGTGTTTACATATTGTGTATATATGAAATGAATATTGTGTATATATTGTAGATAGAATGTGTATATATTTGTATATGTAAAAAAAATAATGTATAGCATCTACCATGCAAAATAGTAAGATATTTGGTCCCTGCATGGGAGTGAGTTTTTATTCATTGTCTTAAACTTCCATTGCCTATTTCGGACATCCTCGTCGCAGGCCTGTTTCTTGCCCGCAATTGTTAGCGGATGAGTGTCAAAGTCTTCTTCCTGCAAAAATGTCTTATGATGCATAGGGAAGGGCCTGGTCAATACGACGCATAACGCTATTGGGTGATATCTAAAATTTTGTACGATCACTATTATCATCCACCTAAAACATGCTTCATAAGGGCATCCAAAAGATTGAGAGATGGCGGACGCTCAGTGACTCGTGGGACGGTGGTTTGCGGGCCCGTTCATTTTGTCCTTCCTTTGATCCATCCCGTCAAATTGTCAATAGAGCTCTGATCCTTTTCGTTACTGGGCACGGTCGTTTCCCGGCTTACCTTCACCCGTTTAAAGTAAAACTCTCCCCGCTTTGCACCTGTGGGGCAGTGGGCGACGCAGATCATTATGTATTCGATTGCCCGCTGTCTCTCAGGTGGCACTTGTCAAAACCTTCGGACAACAGATGGGCCTTATGGTTTAATAGTGTTGATACCAGTTCCTCGTCCATCAGACACATTGAAGCATGCGTCCTGGTTGCTGCGGGTGTTTGTGATGAAATTTCCTAAATATCACACGCAAACCTAATCAAAAATAATCTGGTTAGGTCTCATATTTTGTCAAATATTACGAAATCTCAGTTATATATTATTTATCTGGTTACACATATTAAACCCCTAGTTACATTTATCTTAAGCCCTTTACTAATAATTAGTTATAGTTAGCTATAATTAGTTATACACTTACAATGCAATTGTGGATGTACATAGAGTTTTCCTGTATGTGTTAATTGTACATGTTGTCGGAATACGTTGGTGGTGCATATTGTTAATTTCGGGAGCATGATTGTATATATTGTACATATTGTTGTTTAGTTGCCTATGTATTGTATATATTGTTGTTTAAGTTGCCTATGTAAATTGTACATATTGTGTTTACATATTGTGTATATATGAAATGAATATTGTGTATATATTGTAGATAGAATGTGTATATATTTGTATATGTAAAAAAAATAATGTATAGCATCTACCATGCAAAATAGTAAGATATTTGGTCCCTGCATGGGAGTGAGTTTTTATTCATTGTCTTAAACTTCCATTGCCTATTTCGGACATCCTCGTCGCAGGCCTGTTTCTTGCCCGCAATTGTTAGCGGATGAGTGTCAAAGTCTTCTTCCTGCAAAAATGTCTGCGGATGAGTGTTAATCCGTTTTCCCGCCACTTGTTTTGCGGACGATTGTTCTTTTTCTTTCCCGCTATTTGTGCG
The DNA here is from genome assembly GCA_951213105.1 of Amaurobius ferox. NCBI lineage: Eukaryota > Metazoa > Arthropoda > Arachnida > Araneae > Amaurobiidae > Amaurobius > Amaurobius ferox. Next base: position 4,452,299 of record OX578136.1, read on the forward strand.
GATGTTTTTGTTATTATTTTCCCGCCAAGTGAGGCGGATGTATTGTATTGCCATTGTAACCCACCTTGGCCGGTTTTAAATTGAAAGTTCCTTTTGAAAATTAATAAATGTTCTCTGGGTGATGGGATCACACTTTTCCCGACCGTGCAGCCAACCCCTTTAAGCCCATGTTGGCAAGGGGCACGGTCTGGGTCGCGGAAGGGCACCCAAAAAGCGTGCCGCTTCGGCGTCCAAACACAATAATCAGCAATAAATTCAGTGCACATAAATTACAGGGATGGTTGGGTTAAAAATCTCCTTGAGGCCAAGACTGAAACCAAGCAGATCGGATAGTAAAATGGCAAATAAGGAATTGTTGCTGCATCTCCCCGAGGATCAACCAAAAAGACACGGAGGACGTATCTGGATCTCAGGCGAAATGATGTGGCAACAAGCAGAGAAAGTTCAAGATATATTCAGAGATTGAAAGACAGTCAATTTAGAATGACCGGCTAAAATGGTGTGCTTTACAATGAGTAAATTAAGAATGACCGTAGAAGAATGTGCGATGCGGGCCAAGAAGGTGGCTTTTAGACAAGTAGAATCCGATCGTCCAGTAGCGGTGACATTCGACAATTAGAGTGTGTTTCAGTTGCCATGACAAAAGGCAATAAAGGCCCAACAGTGCCTTTCAATGTCCAAGACGACAAACAGAGGTATGTGCAAATCTGCAATATTATGTCTAATTGATTTTGAGCAAATATAATCCTGATCTCACACATGCAGGTTCTCCTCCTTGAGAGTGTATATATAATTAATGCAAGTTAATCGTAATTATAATATGTGCAATAAATAATATTTATTTTAATGTTTAAAATTGCGGAAGTCAATTGTGTAGTATGTTAATTAATGATTATACACTACGTGACTGTGAAAATGAGACACCAAGAAGGAGTGGGTAGAAACTGATGAAAATCGGCAAACAGAGAGAGACAGCAACGAACAATATGTGATGTTTATTGCAACATGATACACCTATAACCTCAGCGATAAGACCGTCTGATCAATAAGTTGTAGGACCACTGCGGGCGGCGATAAAGGCAACAACACGTCTAAGTACAGAGTTAATGAGCATGCGAGTGGTATCCTGAGGGATGGCTGCCCATTCTCTGTCACCTATTTGCCTGATTTCGTCTTCTAAATGCGGCAGCGGTCGCGCATGCAAACGACGTCCAATCACGTCCCAGACGTGTTCAATTGGTGAGAGATGAGGGGAGACTGGTGGCCAGGGAAGCACCTAGGTACCTCGCAGAGCATGTTGGCTGATATGTGCCGTGTGTGGTCGGGCATTATCCTGCTGGTAAATGGAATTGGAGGTAGGGTAGTTGTTGTTGAAATCCATACCGCCCGACCTACCAGAAAAGTGTGAAGTAACTGTTTGGACGGCTGGAACGAGCCACCCAATTTAGACCGGAACCCAGTGAGGGAGGCATCCACAGGGACCGCACTCTCCTCCCCCTGCCACCAACCTCTCGGAAGGGCTTACGGACCCACATGTTTAATGCGATCGTACTTCACGTGAACACGGCGGCAGTTTTGGCAACGGAGGGAATCGAACTCGGCACTACCGAGTGCAATTTCCGCGCGCTAACCACTGGGCTACCGTGCCCGGAGGGTAGGGTAGTGTCTCTGGCCGCAGCACGTCATCCACGTATCGTTGGGCCATCATAGTGCCCCAATACAGACCAGAGGTGACCTTTTATCGTTGGCGATGGTGCCCCAAACCATGATGCCGTGTTGTCGCGCGGTGTGGCGTTCCACAGATGCGGCCGGATTGGATCTGTCACCACTTCGGCGCCAGACTCGTACACGGCGACTGTCATTGTCAAAAAAATTGCAAACTGATTTTCGTGACAGACAGAGCGGTGCGACTATTGCCGATTCTGAAGATTCCTTCTCTTATATCTTACTCAACGTGCGCGAGACAGCTGCGCATTTCGCATCATTTACATAACTCGGTGAGCTGCGTCTATCTTGCAATTTGCACATTTTCCTGTCCACTCCTTCTTGGTATCTCATTAAAACTGTCACGTAGTGTATTTTAGGAACATACACACATAACAGATGGTGGATTGCTGGGGCCTATAAAATTATGCGTTTAATGCACAGCTAACACTCTTTCTCTAAATGTCGATCTTGCAAGATCACCAAACAACTGCCAAATGCAATAAAAAGGCTATTCAATACTCAGCTCATGTACAAAAGAGTGGGTACTAGTCTCAAAATCCTGACGAATCTCACAATTCAACATAGTTCGTATCACGTAAAGAACTCTTCAAGTGGGCGATGACTCATTTTAGAGACTCAATAGAAACTTCCAAAAGGGAGTCGTATCACCGAGAATATTCGTTACTTTGAGAAAGTTCTAGCACATCCGAAAAGTCGCTAACTGGGCGTAGAATCACCCCATCTGGCAATCCCGCCTCGAAATTCAAAATATGGAAACCCTGCATTCACGCAATAGGAATGACTGCCTGTAAAGGTGTCCTGAGTAGAAGCAAAGGTCCGCCCTATATTATTTGAATAGAGGGAAAACACAGTGAATTGTTTTACATATTCGAAATTATATTAAAATATTAAACATTTCATACATTTTTAATACATATATATTATTTTTTAAAAATTTAAAAACTAGGGCCTTTAAAACACTCAAATCTGTATGTTCAATGATCAAATGAAACTTAAGATTATGGAATTGGATGTTAATCAAAATGATGAACTATTTTTGGTGTTACGAATTATTTTTTTTATGGTTTTTCAAATGAAATCCGGGTGTCGTAGTAGAACGAAAAGCCTTTAATCACAGCATCATTTGTCAATCACAGTCTGAGTTTATCTTCAGTTAAGACATTATTTCAGTGACCACTGTGGGGGTTACAAAATATTGATTTGATACTTTTATTTAGCCTAAGATAGTATTTTTATATACATTTGGACTTTGACAATTTAGGAAGTGGGCACAGAAATGAATTTATATAATTTATTAGTTTGGGTAAAATGTTATTTTATTTCGAGTCCTGATTATGCAGTTTAGAGAGTTTAGAAATGGGGGTGGGGGAGGTCTATCGGGGACTTCGGTTCTTTTAAGTTTAGAAGGTCTTCTACAAGATCGAGCATGTGGATGATCTTAAGCCTGTAAGTTCATAATGGGACAGTTTAAAGAGTCTTTTTTTAAACACTTACCAACATAGTTGAAGAGTGTTGTGACTTTGGTCATGCTGTTTGTCCGTTCGCACGATAACTGTCGCAAAAATGACTTTATCAAAATGAAATTTTAGTATGTTGTTGAGACGGTCTGTGGAATATATGGGACTGTAAATAAATAATATCACCCAATTAGTTTTCGATTGAACCCGGGTTGAAAAAGTGAAATATATTGAACCCTATGGGACCTCATTTTCAAACATTTTTTAAGTGAAGTTAAAAATTCAAAAATTGCTTCGAAAAGTTTAGGAAATATTCAAATGATCCCATAACATATATATATATATATAAATTTCAGCAAAATAGGTTCGGTAGTTTTTAAACGAAAATTAAAATAATAATGAAGCCCATATTATATGAAAAGATCCCGTGACCCACTTCAAAATAAAATAGGGCATCCATCTTTTTTCCCAGTGTCAAAATCGGGATTTTAAAAGTTCTTTTAATGTATATTGAGTGCTGTATTCGTCCTAAAACTGCTTTACTTTTGCGTATTTTCTGTGCATCTATATTTGGCGCCAAGGCAATTACAACAGTTTTTAGTGTAAATGTTCATCCAACTTTGATAATTTCTGTAATGAAATCTAATTTCAAAGTGTGCATAATGTAAGCACATCAAGCCGTAAGATAAGTTGCATAGAATTGCTGAAATTTTTTAACGAAATTGAATTAGATGGTAATATAGGCGAAATTTTCATTGATTTTACATAGAGAATCAGACGATTGGTATAGCATGGCCTTTTTAGATGACGTTTTAAGCATGTAGTTAGAAAGTACTTTTACCTCCATGATTTTAAGTTTTTAAGTAAAATAAATTATCGTAGTACTGTGATAATTTAAAAAATATCAATGCTGAATGAAAGGAATGGAATAAAAGTGTATGAATGAAATATTCACTGCTTTTACATAGAGAACCAGGCGATTTATATTTCTATAACGTCATTTGAATAAAGTTCAATTTTTTTCGATGAAGTTTCAAATTTTCAAATATAATACATTATTGTAGTATTGTGATAATTATAAAAATATCACCGTTGAATGTATCGCATTTTAGAGATGTTTAAATAAAATTGCATTTCAGTTGGAAAGTGTTTCATAATCAATGCTTTATGCATGATTCATCTTTCTTGTTATTGGAGTACTCGTGGTTTTTATTTTAAAATCGTCTCTTATATGTCCAGGTTCTTAAGAATCCTATTTTGTTTTATTTCCAGGAAAACTATTTGAGTTTGGCAGGCATATCGCTATACCGGTTGCGCGTATAGCATTATAGGGTCGATTTGTAAAACAATACTTGTTTTTGATAGCTTAGATTTCCATTTTCTGCTCGAGGATAGAGCGTGCCATTAGCCATAGGGTCTTTTGGGATGATAGTTTAATATTACTCCTAAATATTGGATTGATTTTTCTGCATAAATGGATTGATTATTTATACAAATTTTCTTATCATGAGAGAAATAAATCCAGTGGAATTTATCGAGATTAGGTTTAACTTGCTACTCGTGAAGTATGTCACTATGTCGAAGTGGTTGGGGGCGCGGTAGCCCATTGGTTAGCGCGCTGGAGTTGCACTCGGTAGGCCCGGGTTCGATTCCAGCCACTGCCAAAACTGCCGCCGTGTTCATGCGGAGTACGATCACGTTAAACATGTGGGTCCGAAAGTCCTTCCGAGAGGTTGGTGGTAGGGGAAGGAAGGTACGGTCCCTGTGGATGCCTCCCCCACTGGGTTCCGGTCTAAATTGGGTGGCACTTCCCGACCGTCCAAACAGTTACCTTACACCTTTCTGGTAGGTCGGACGGTCTGGGTTTCAACAACAACAACTATGTCGAAGTGGGGGGCGCGGTAGCCCATTGGTTAGCGCGCTGGAGTTGCACTCGGTAGGCCCGGGTTCGATTCCAGCCACTGCCAAAACTGCCGTCGTGTTCATGCGGGGTACGATCACGTTAAACATGTGGGTCCGAAAGTCCTTCCGAGAGGTTGGTGGTAGGCGAAGGAGGGTACGGTCCCTGTGGATGCCTCCCCCACTGGGTTCCGGTCTAAATTGGGTGGCACTTCCCGACCATCCAAACAGTTACCTTACACCTTTCTGGTAGGTCGGACGGTCTGGGTTTCAACAACAACTATGTCGAAGTGGTCTTCCCAGCCGTCCAAACAGTTACCTTTCACCTTTCTGGTAGGTCGGACGGTCTGGGTTTCAACAACAACAACTATGTCTAAGTGGTGTGGGTCCGTAAGTCCTTCCAAGAGGTTGGTGGTAGGGAAGGAGGATACGGTCCCTGTGGATGCCTCCCCCACTGGGTTCCGGTCTAAATTGGGTGGCTCCTCCCGGCTGTCCAAACAGTTACCTTACACCTTTCTGGTAGGCCGGACGGTCTGGGTCTCAACAACAACTATGTCTAAGTGATGTTGTAGTTTGTGCATTACTAAGAATAAAGTATGTCATTATGTCTAAGTCATGCTGTAGTTGTTTGGGCAATATTGAGAACCAGGTATATAACGCTAGTATCGCGTCATCGCTTACAGAGTGTGAGTTTCCCAATCTATGTTTCGGAGATGTCATTTAAGTTTACATTAAAAACCGTGGATCCAAGAATACGGTACACTTCATGGTATGAGCTTGGATGTCGAAAGCGCTAACTAGAAAGTGTCTGTCATTTAGATACACGATTAAAATTTTGACTATTGCATTAGGGACTTGTGTCATCCATTTGGAAATGAAACCGCAATGCCCTATTGATAAACAAACGCTTTCTGGATGTCAAGAAAAATCGCAGCTGCGTGTGTCTTTTTCTGGAGTCCTGAAGATTACTCGACCACTTTTAGCAACGGATGGGTGGTAGCGTGTTTTGCCCTAAATCCCAACTTCTCAGAAATAATATATTTTTCCCTTATATATATATATATATATATATATTTAACCGATTAAGGACAACTCTCAGTGTGGGCAGCAAACTTAGGGGTCTGTATTAGGCTGGTAAAGTTCAGATGATGACCGATTTGAATTCATCATCAAATTCTGGAGGATAAAGGAAGGAAAGAGGGGAGGGGAGGAAGTTTACTAAGGATTTCCTCTACGGTTCCTTTTACCTTTTCAGCCCCAAAATTGTTATTTTACTCGAAACACATTTCTCAAGATTAGGTATAGATAGTGCTTAGATGATAATTGATATGGATTCAGTAATAAATTCTGGAGGAGGTAAGGTGAAGAACTTTAGCTTCCAGTTCAAAAATGTTTCTTGAAATATCTTGTCATAATGTAAATCATTAACGTGGAAATTCTAAAAGGATTTTCTGAGGCTGCCTTCGCCTAGGGTGGTGTATGTTAAACACCGTATCATGTATTTTTACGTCATCCAATCATGTATTCCCATGTTGGCTCGTAAGTCTAAGCGAATGACACTACGCAGGATTCAGGGTCATATCTGTCATTAACATACACGTATCCTATCACTGGATTCATTATAAGCATGAAATTTATAAACAAATATATTTAATTTAATATCACGCAATTATCCTTATATAATAATACATGCCTATATAATAATACATTTTCTAACCGTATCCTTATCAATCCTTTCCATAATTAACAACATTTATCAAATTGAATCCATTTACGTTCTTCAGTGCTCAAGTTTTAATTTCAGATTATTCATATTTACCGCGAATCTTTATTCGTGTACTCATGCTCTGAATCTTAATTGTAAAATCCAAGATCTACGATCGCTGTGTGTGTGTGTGTGTGTGTAGGGGGGGTGATGCTCCAGCGAACGCTCAAACGAAAATCATATAAAATGATATGACATTGGTCAGGCAGGTGCTGTTACATATCACATGTTTTATACACACCTGTAGGACGTGATGATGATGGTGGGTCCCGAGCCTGGTTCGAATTCGGGACCTGCTGCTTACAAGACCGACATTATAAGGTTAGACCAAGAGCTAGCTTCTAATCCAAATTTATAATTTGGGTATAGATTCCTAGCATTTTCAATCGATGTTTTTGGCAGGAGCAGAGTCGGCTGCTGCCACATACCCCCATTCTCCGCGAAATGTAGCACTCATGTATTTTCACGTAAATTTGCCATCCTACGGCTGCTTGACACTCGTGCGGCCGAGCACAAGATTTCATTTACAAACCAGCTCGGCCGAGTCGCCTTGATTGGGTCGCAGTGGTTTCACGTATTCATGGGATCCTGAACTGATTCCAGACAGTGTATCAGGATGTTAGGTACGCCCATCGTGCTAGAAGAGAGCTTTCTGGATTTATCATCCTTCTGCATCCAGAGCATCGTCCAAGTTTTTTGCACACACATATAATACAATTTTTCACTCCCCTTTTTGTCTTTGGGGAACCGTGAAATATCACTCCTTCTTCGCCGAATCACTGTTGTTGACTAGTGTGTGTGAACTGCTTATTTATTCTTGGTCTATCATTGGTATACACTGCATTTAAAGGTACGCAATCCATCGAGTGAGTCCAAAATGTCGGCAAATTATCATGCGGCACATTTATTTCTCAGTATTGAGTTCAGATAATGACTAGTATGTATTCAGCATTGGATTCCTAATAATTTCCACTTTCGGTTCTGGAGATGTCACTTCCGATACAAAAACTTACATTTTGCTTGAAGCATCTATTTCTCGAGATCGGTTATAAATAGGACTTAGAGGATCACTGATATAGATTCAGCATTCAATTTCGAAGGAGGACTCAAAGCATTTCAATATTTTGTTCTTTTTCACTTCCGGTTCAAGCCATTTTCTTAAAACATCTATTTCTCAGGATTGTCTACAGATAGAGCTTAGATGATGGCTGATATGAATTCGACGTCGTATTCCAAAGGAGATGAGTGGCTTTCCATATTAGGTTCTGAAGATGTTGCTGCTTTTTTCTTATTTTTCAGAAAGTTGCATGACCCTACGAAATAAATATGCAAAGAAGAATAACAACGCGTAATAGTTCAGTCCAAAAAAGACGTGTATACACCTAATGGCACCTTATCGCACATTTCTTGTTCCGATGCTTATTTTTTGGCCTCTTTTAAATTCTCACTTGTTTTCCATTCTGGTTATATTTCATGAGTCAGAAAAAAATAGTCAAAGTCATTTATTTAGTTTCCAGAATGTGTTTTGTTTCTATAATAGTATTCAATTGGGGATCATAATAGCTCTAGTCCGTCATATGACAGAATTAAAAATTAGCAAAATATTACTTCCCATTTGGCGTCATTTTTATCAATTTGGCGATATTTGCGACATCCCGCCAAATTTTTTGCCAAATGTCACGGACGGACGAACCTTTACGTTACCTTACACCTTTCTGGTAGGTCGGACGGTCTGGGTTTCAACAACAACAACAACGGACGGACGAACATAGAAATGGCTTTTTCTTATAATAGAGTCTTATATTCTTTCCAAGATATTAAATTTTCATCGTTTGGGTGACATTTTCGTTCATTTTTGTGAAATTTTGTTCAATTTTGAGACATTTTAAAAAACTCACTAAAATAGTCGCCAAGTGGGACAGTTGGAACTGACAGACAAACGATGCCGAAATATCATTACAATACTATCTCCTTTCAAAACACAATTAATTTATTGCATTGGCGTTACTTTTATTAATTTGGCGTCGTTGCGAGGACTCTATTATTGTATGCTAATTCTACTGTTTATTAAGTTAATTTATGCACGAAACGCCTCAACTCTGTATTCGAGAGTCACGTACTCACGACCGACCAGGACTATAAATGCGGCAAGTGTTCGGCAGAAGTCAGGTCATATCTCAAGTATCCGTAGTCGAGCGAGATGCCAGTGTGAATCGTCGATGTCAGCTTCGGCTGCTATCTTCAGACGAGTGTTGGCCTGTTCATTGATGGAAGCACGCAGGGAGGTGCTGGTCTCTACGATATTGTGAGTATAAATAGCTATGATTTAATAGTTGGTTAGTATTGATAATTCAGTTCAGTAACGAAAGGTTAGGATTAGGTCGAGGTATAGATATGATAGTGCTAGCTTGTAAATATTCTATGTATGTAATTGTGTATTGAGTTGTCAGCGAAGTTAGCTGGAATAAAGTATGTGTTTGTTAAATGTTGTAGATCATTAATGGAACTTAAGTCAGGTAAAAATCTTTAAAATACCGCCTGCACAGAGTAACTTGGCAGTGGAACCTTTACATCGTTGTTATCGATTCGGCAACATTTTCGTCAATTTCGCAACATTTAAAAAAAGTCGCCAAGTTGGCGATATCTCGCCAAATTTATCGCCAAAAATTTTGACAAGCGTTATCCAAAGATAGATAGATAGGCAGATACATCAAGGTGTCTATATTATAAATAATGATAGTACACATATAATAGTATTCATTTAGTATTCAATATTTATTGAAAAAAGAAAAAAAAAGATGCAAGTTGTGAGTGTCTAGGAAAATTATCTTTACAGTCCATTTTTGTAGAATGGTAGTTAGATATTTGGCGATTGGGGCCTCTGCAAACAACTCTCATCACGATGAAAAATCGAAATGTCAACAGAATTTTAAATTTATACTAGCAGTATACGTGTTCTTCGTACGGTGTATATAATATAAAAAAACATAAAATTCATGATCATGTGCATATTTCTATAGTATACTAAATGGCATTGTTAATCAAAATATTCTATTAAAATATTTAATTGAATGCTCCTAAAAAGAAGTTTAAGAATATCTACTCTCGCTATACAAAATAATCTACATGGGCAGATCTGAAGAATAAAACATTCCGGTTCCGTTTGTAAACAAATGTACAAAAAATATGAAGTTGAACAAATATATGCAAAATAAAAGCGCTAAAATTGTAATAATAGCTCTAAAATATTTGCCAAAATAAAACAAATGATGTAATGAATTGAAAATATCAATCATCCCGTAATCTTTAAACCTGAAGGCCGTACTTGATTTCAATATAGGGTCAATATATATAAAAATATGTGCCAATATACATGTACTACTTATATTCTCGTAGATTAGAAGATATACCGGTGCATTTGTAGAAGATGATTACTCCTACTACGTACAATATATGAGTTTCTACAATTTTTGCCAGAATAAAACAATGGCGTAATAAATTGAAAATATCAATAATATTTATAATGTTTAAACCTGAAGAGCGTTATTGATATAATCCAGTTAAAAATGTAATATCGGTGAAATTTATTTCATATACATATCTTTATTATTTAAATAGGAAAATATTTAATAAAAATCGTCTGCAGCATCAACACATTGGATTTAAATCCGTTGCTAAGCAACATGATATCATTTTCTTCCAATAAATTGGCGGAAAAAATATCATCTGCATAATGCTATTGTAGTGTGGATCTTAACCATACGTCCGGTCAGAATGCAAAAATTATTAGTACTCTTCATTACTTCAACGCGACACTAGCCGTATCGTACCTGGTAATATAATAATCCAACACACTAAATAAGAGGACAATGAGGAGCGCGAATAAAATGTAAAACAATAATAAATTTATTTACAAATGATTCAAAATAGTAAGAAAATATCCAATTAACATCCTAAAACATAAGTATTCTCAATACCATCATCGCAAAATTACTCTATTTAAAAACATTAGCCGTATTCACATCTAATTTCATTGAAATAATATTTTGTAAATTCAACAATAACAGCTCTCATAATGACACATAATTAATCACATAATTCAATTTCATCACCTCAAAATTAATGTTAATTCGTACAAATCATATAATTATATATACTCCCTTAAAATACAATTAAAATCCTCAACTTAGATTTAAGTCTCCGTTCATTTTGCTCCAAGCACTTTATCTATTTTATTTATACAATAATTTGCATACGGATCTATTATCTCACCTATGATGACTTATGAAATGTCGCGAGAGAGGGAGAGAATTTTGCTACTAAAACGTACGTAAGAGACATGCACGGCCTACCTCGAGACTCTTGTGATTGTTCCGTCATCTGGTCGGAAGGCGCCGGGTCATCGGCATCACTGCAGTTCTCTGCGATACCTTCTCCTCTCAAAATTGCAAAATCAAGTGGCGATACTTCTTTCAAATTTCGACTCTCTCTCTCGAACATCTGAAAATTGTTGTCCCCTACATAACAACGCCCCTGGTTGTAACTGGTCTGACACTGTAACCCCTGCTATTTCAACTGGACAGCATAAGGTTACATATCTATTATTGGGTGCTGTCATCTCGGAAGTTTGGTCAGGACCCAAGAATTAATATGTGTCAGCTGACCCAGGTTCTCACGATCTCGAACGCACGTATGACCAGTGGCGGTCAAGAGGTCGCCTTTTCCACATGGCCCCCCGCCACGCCACCCTCTGCCATTGAGACGCATCCGTTGACGAAGTCGAAGAAGCGTTGTTTTTATTTCCTTTCCAGGTGTATATTTATTTTAAAAGAAATATATTTATTTTAAAAACATATATTTATTTAAAAAAAAATACAAGGACCATCTTCATAGGTTGAGAACCATCCAAACCGTACGATGTTACATATTAACAATGTAACAGCTATCTCTACGGAAGGTTTAATGATTCGTTTATAATTAATATCTAGACAACCCCTGATCCTAGAAACTCGAAACATGGACTCCATTTCAAGTGGATCTATTCCAAGGCTACCCACAAAATTTCATCCATTTCGGTTCTGCCGTTCTCCCGTGATGATGCGACAAACAGACAGACATATTTTCAATTTTATTTATATAGATTATTTATATAGATTTATTCGAAATGTTATTTTGCGAGTCTACCATAGTATTAAATATAAATCCGAAATCGAGTCCGTCACTCTGCAGAAAAACTCATGTGTTGATCTCCTGATCGAATGTCTTCCCTCCCTCATCCACCCCGCCTCGAGTTATCAGTCCCTTCCCTCCACTGGACGAATCCCCACTGAAGCGTGGATCTTCCGTCCAGAAGGAGGAGCAGAAGGTCCCGGCTCTGAGCCAAATGGCAAAATCCTTTCGGCTCATTTCCTGGCCTGGATGCTAATGCTTCTCCCATTTAAAATGAATCCGGAGAAACAAACCCTTCCGGCCTGGAGGGAAGCAACAACACAAACGAGAAAATAAATCCTTTATGAAGTGGAACGTTCATTTATGATACAAATACGAAAATATTTTATTTTTCAAGGAGCTTTAGCAAGAAATTGGAGAAAAAAAATATAATTAATGGATATCGCAATGTTGGTTTACATCTGGGGAAATGAGAGTAGAGGTTGTAATTTTCAATTCTTTCAGCGAAATAATTTTTATCCCAAATATTAAAACTGCAGAAGATCATTTAAACGCAACAGCCGTAACTATCGTGTCAAAACGGAGTTCGTGGATAACTTACTAATCAAATGGGGAAGGAACTTGCTCTAGAATAGTTATTACAGAAAATATATTCAGAATATTAGAATATTATTATAAATCAAATTATATTATACAGAAAATATATATAATTAATAAATACATTTTTTACTTTTTCTATTTACATATTACAAGAATTGAATACGTTTTTCACTGTAGTTAAAAATCTATCGATAACATTTCCTAAAATGGAGTAGTTAAGTCCCTCGGGGTTTATCATCCGGATGCTGATTCAATTTTGGCATGATTCGGAAAAATAAATAAAGACTTTTTTTTTGGAAAATGGTTTGCAAAGATCATGAAATTTGAAATCACTCAAATGAATGAATAACTGTCATTTGTATAATTTTTTTATAACAAAGTGACTAGGACAGACCTCACGACTGTAAGATAAACCGTTTTCGAGATATTTTAGTTTTTTGGAATTTTGAGGAGCTCAAGACGTGGGAGCCGAAGAAGTGCTTTAATTTACAAAATGAAACGACGATTCATTAAAAATGCAAATTGGATATAATATCAGAAAAGTACCCCTGTCATTTTCTGCAATGCAACTCAACTGAATGCATCATGAAGTAAAAAATAAGAAAATTGATTTCGGTCTGTAGAGAAACTCATGTGCTGCCCACATCCTACTTTCACTCTCCCTACAATACATGACAATGTTTGGGGAAAGTATTGGAATCGTGTCGAAACTCGAGTTTTCGACGAATCGACACGTTTCGAGCGCTCTAGAACCCCAACACACTATTTTCAGTGTAACGTCTGTGTGTGGGGTGTCTGTCTGTGCAATGCATGTATCCCGCTAAAAAAAAAAGTGTGACAGCAGCCGACTCTGCTTCTGCCATTGATCGAAGATTCTAGAAACCTGTACCCAAATTACAAAGTTCGGATCCGAAGCTAGCTTTCCGTCTAACCTTATAATGTCGGTCTTGTAAGCTTTTGGTCTCGAGTTCAAACCTGGTCCTAGAATAACATCATCCATTCCTACAATGGTGAACTGGATAATGAATGCACGCAACCAACACGAGATGATAGCACCACACTGAGCCAAAGGCACAGACCACTCCCTTCTCCTGGTTGACAACGACTGACGACACGCCTCTCGGCTATGCTCATACCCTAGGGTGAGTCGGGTGGCCTGGGTCTTCCAGGCCTCTCGGCTATTCAGTTTCAGACTGAATTTCAGCTTGGGGATCCGGTGGGGGTTTTGCGGCTGGCCCTCCTCCTTGCTGAAATTAGACTAAGCTTCTCATCCGTAGATATCCTATCTACGTTCTCACCAGGAAAGGAAGTATGTGGCGGGACTGCAGTATTGCGTCACTCATTGCTACTCGCCAGTCTAGCTAAAAAGACCCATTGGCCCAGTTTCACAAAATTGGGTCGATAAGTCATTGCCTGATTAGGCAATCCCCCCCGGCCTGGGACGACAAAAAAAAAAAAAAAAAAAAAAAAAGACATTTGAGGGATATCCGAGCGCCGATTCGATTTTGGTACGATTGGAATGAAAAAAATCTGATGTGGGCAGCACATGACTTTCCTTATAGAATACAATGAATTGACTCCTTTTACAGTCAAAAAATAATGTATAAGATCCATGGTGCTGTGTTTTTATCTGTGAATTGTACATTGGGCCATTTTCCGGATGACACCTAACTAAAACTACTTCACAATTGACTTATATTTCAGCCTTACTTTTATTACCTTTTTACTATAGTGCCCAATTGACTTATATTTCGCGTTACTCTAAATAAACAATCATCAATATGGATAGCATCCTCAATAAGCGATACAGTCCATATATTAAAATATTTTAATAATGAATTCATCCATTAGGCGTCAGTTTTATTCAATGAGCGCCATTTTTGCAATTTTCACGATAATTTCGTCCATCTGGGACAAAATATCGCGAAATGGGCGATACGTCGCTAGACGATTCGCCAAGTTCGCTAAATGCATAAGAAAGTGTTACAGACAAGCGGAGAGAAGACATTTCTTATATACTTCAAATTTAGGTGGGTTCTGAACATTCGATTGCGTTTAAAAACAGTAGGCTTCCAGTATTCACGGATTGTCATTTTTGTACCCAATTTCGTTCGAATCGCTCCATTCGTTCGTGAGATATCGTCTCCATGGACTCACTGACACACACACACAGACATCACTTCAAGCAAGTTCGATTCGTGTTCAGGGATACCTGAAACGTGCTCTCTCGTCGAAAACTCAAATTCGAATGTTCGACCCCATTATAATACTTTCCTTTTACATTATACTATGTATATAAGGAAAATATAACCTGCTTTTTTTTCGAAATGGCCCACCCATCGTGTGAATCCAATGGATAAGATCTAATGGACCCAATTTCACAAAATTAAGTATATGAGTTGTGGTTGATCCCGGTGCTGATGAGGCGTTGGTAGGATGAAGGAAAAATACGCGTGGCAGTCTAACAACGGCAACATAAAATCTATTGCAACATAATAGCTGTGTCGAAAACGATTTAAAAGAGATTTAAAAGATTCAAAAAAATCTTTCAAAGATTTTTTAAAAGATTTAAAAGAGACAAAATTCCGGAAAAATAGTGGCTACTTCAACGCACCGTTACAATTGAAGAAAAATTAAACAAGGAAGATCAATCATGCATAAAGCATTGATTAGGAAACGCTTTATAACTCAAATTTCCAACTGCCACTTATTTAAACATCCCTAAAATACGATATATTCAGCCGCGATATTTTTTTTAATGATCACAGAACTACAATCATTTATTTTACTTGAAAACTTCATCGAAAAAATGGACTTTATTCAAATGACGCCATCGAAATAGAAATCGTCTGGCTCTCTACGTAAAAGCATTTCATCCATTCACTTTTATTCCAGAAGCCAGAGTTCAATCATTTTGCGTGAAATAAAGTCAGCCATTCTTATACAGCTCATTTTGCAATCACTTGTTTACATTCTGCATCCATTAAAATGAGGCTTCCTTGTAGAAATAAATAATCAAAGTGGGATGATTATTGAAGCTGAAAAATATTATAATTGCGTTGGCGCAAAATATAAATGCACAGAAAATACGCAAATATAAAGCGGTTTTAGGACGGATGCAACTCAATATAAATTTAAAAGAACTTTTAAAATCACGATTTTGACTCTGGGAAAAAAATATGTTTGCCGTATTTTATTTTGAAGTGGGGCACGTAATATCATCCTATTATATGGCCGTCATTGTTATTTTAAGTTTTATTTAAAAACTATCGAACCTATTTTGCTGAATTTATTTTATATATTTTATGGGTTAATTTGAATGTTTCCTAAAAATTTCGAAGCAATGTGTGAATTTTAAAGTCGCTTTAAAAATGTTTGAAAAATGAGGTCCCATAGGGTTCAATGTAAATTTCATTTTTTCAACCCGAGTTCAATCCAAAACTAATCGGTTGATATTATATCCATTTGCATTCCCATAGGTCCCACAGCCCGTCTCAACAACAACATACTGAAATTTGCTTTTGATACAGTCATTTTTACGGTGTTAAAAAACCGCAAGATTATGCCTCTGTCGAAAACTTAATTGCGCTGTTCAATGAGCCTTCAATAAAGGCCATGTAACAATTAACGGCGCCATTTTCTGGAAGGAGTTCTTTATGGTTCGAATTATCCAAGCTTACGGAGTGGGATTAACGGAACTCAAGTGTATGCTATCTTGTAATGAAGAAGAAAGATAAGGGGTGTTTGAACGTAGCATAGACCGTAAACTTTGAACAGATTTTTTTTAAAAGATGTATAAAGAAGTATGAAAGAATCGTTTTCATTTTATAGTCTGGTTTAAAAAATGTTCTTAAAATGTTGCAGATTTGAAAGATTAAGAGTTCCTCATGGGTTTGACATGGATCATTGAACTTCTCAAACTTCGATGCATTTAAATTCGAACACACATTTAGCCGTCTATTTGATAAAGGATAAAATGAGACAGTTATATATTATTTCCAATTCATTATGCGGTTGTCCGAATGTGAAAGAAAAATTATTTATGGAGACCTGGAGATTCTCAAGTTAGAGCAGACGCTTTAAATGCCAGAACCTCTTCAACCACGCTATGAATGTGGATGACTTTTTAGTAATAAGGAAGATCGCAACGTAAAATGCTGCGAAAATACGGTTTAGAAAGTGTTGTGACACGTCACAACACTTTATTTTATTATTCTAAATTAACATTTTTTTTATAAATCATTAAATATTATATTTTTACTTTATTATTATTCCAAATTATCTTATTCAAAATTGCTTTTATTTTATATATCCATTAATAGACCAATTGACTCTTTTATCAAATTAAATTATATGTGCTGCTATCAGTTCATGTTTTTATTCGTACAGTGTACGCTCTTTTTAAAAATGACTTCATACGCGCACACCTTTTCAATTGGTAGATCTCGTTTCAGGCGAGATACGGAAACTTGTTTCTTCTGGCTCTCACTTTTTAAAACTCCTTGGTTGAGCGAGAGTTAGGTTTTGTTTGATGGCAACTTCCTGTTAGGCGGGAATTTCTTATTCTGTGCAATAAGTGCTGAGCCATTCTCTTCTCTAGAAAATTCTGGTGACAGCAAGGTGGTGTTAATTTTTAGGCAGGAGTGCCATGGGCACTCCTAGCTCTAATATGGTTTTATAAAGGTATATGTGAATCTGAATACATCAGACACATTGTTAAGTATATATATATTATTAATTTGTGAAAAGAATGCAATCTACTGAATGTTTTGACTGTAATATGAAGTTGTGAAAAGAAATTGTTCTGCTGATGATTTTATATGGCAACAGCAAGTCATTTATTGTGTGTGCAAGTATCTATTAATCATTTTATTAAATATTTTTGAACCAAGTTGGAGAATATTATTTATCTATTTCAGTTTGACAGCATTTTGCCTCTATGGACAATTTCAGTGAAATTCATCTATTGTCTATTAATATGCAAATTTGAATTATGGAGTAATCGACAAATCGACACGTTGGTTATTGATTCGACATAATTATTATAACCTTCTTTCATCTGCTTTTAGTGGATTATTCTAAATGATTTGCTCTCTATAGAAACGAGTTAATAAATCATCATGAAGATTAAAACATTTTGTCATCTGACTTATACATTGAAAAATATATTATTATACAGCAAAGTTCATATTGGTATTTCTGTGTGCAGTTGCAAATTTACATTGTGTCCTGCTATTATTTCCATTTTCCTTCAACAAAGAGAGTGAACTTTGAGTATAGTAAAAAAAGACTCTAGATGTGATCATCATAATCATGGAATCTGTGACTTTACACATCCGATTGGTGAATTTATTTTTTTAGAATTGACTGAGACAATTTATTTTATAATATTAATATTTTTGGTTTCAGATCCTGAACACAGGTATTTTTTTTTATGTTAAATTTAATTCATATTATGTTGCTTATACATTTGTAGGTAATTTTAGGCGCTCACATACAAGTATGGTTTAATATCTAAATTAACACAACGCATTGCTTGATATTTCAAATTCTATTTCCCACTATATGATCCCCTTCCATTAAGTAACTAACTTTTAATTCAATTAATTTTCCCTTTTAATTGTATGTGAGTGTCCGACCCAATCAGGTGTTGAGATATAATCGTTCAATTGATTTTATTTTCTTTAATTAAGTCCTTTGAATGGTTGTATCGCAACATCTGGTTTCTCCAATTTTTTTGGTCCCGTGACTTTTTAGCGGTGATAATTATGAAATTTGGTTTTAGAATTGATAAATAATTTTGATTGATCAAAAAAAAAAAAAGAAAAAAATTAATGATAATTTAATATAATTGACATTCGCACAGTGTTTTAATTTTGGTCAATGTATATTTTTAAAATTGATATTATGTTTATCTAATTACACATTTTGATTTTATTGATGTCAATAATTTTGTTTTAAGCTAGAAATATGCTTGTTACTATCAAATTTAAAGTTTTACATAAATTCATAGTAAAAATTTTATTTTAATGTATTTGAAATATAAGATTTAACTAAACTTTTAAATGGTGCATAATTCTTGATTGATAAAATTTGAAAATTGATTTTTATTGTTTTAAGCACCAATAACTTTTGAATGATATTGTATGTTTTAATAATATTGAAAATGAAGTTTTATGTATTCAATTTTTTTAAATTAATCTTATACCTTTAACAAATCAAAATTTTTTTTAATGTCATCCTTGATTTTTTGTGGATAAAATCACACTGTTTTATTTTTTAAAGGGTTAAGATTGGTGGCGAGAATTTATTTTGATAAACTTTATATCTTTAGATATTCGAATTTCAAACAGTATATATATTTAAATTTATCTTTTGAAGCTGGACTTCAATTGTGTAAATTATTTCTAACTTAATTTGCTCAATTTTGAAGAGAATAGTATCCCTTCATTTTGTTTTTTTTTGTGTGAGGAATATGCACTTCACACATAGGTCTATTTTATGGATAAATTGAGCAAAATAAACTAAAATAATAAATTTGCTAAAAATTTTTTTTTCAGCAATAACAATAGAATTTAAAAAAAAAAGATACTAAACTATTAACTATTAAATATAATTTTAAAATATAGGTATAAATTAAGTAAAAGTGTTTAATTGTTTTTATTTATGTGTTTTAATTTAAATAGTAGTAATATTATTTACTACAAGACATGTGATTTTTTTATATTGTGATAAATTCAGTAGCTGGTGTTTTCTTGTCAGGTCTTTCGCATACATGAATAGGCAAGGCAATGGGCCACCTTTGCTGATTTTAAATCATTCACATTTCATTTTTGTGTAATTTTAGCAAAAGTAGTAAAATCATTCATTTTTGCTACAAATTTTGCATTGTATGTGATTTTTTTTTACTTCAAATATTCTGAGCGGCTTTTGTTTTGAAATTCTTCTCATTCATGAAAATTTTCACTTGAAACAATAGCTAGTGCTTTTTTTTGCTCTTGTTGCAATTCACTTCCAATCAGGAAATGTTTAGGCAATAAACAAATATCTTATTTGATAATTAAGTAATCACAAGTGTTTATGTATGATCAGTTTAAAAACCATAACTGATATTTATTAATTACTCTAGATATGACATTTGTATTGTATTTTGTATTTAATTTATTTATTATTATGTGTTCTTTATTTAAATTTAAAAAAAAGGTAATCTAAAATTAATTTTAAATTGGCTAAATTAAAAGTGTAGCAATCAATGTTAATGCTTAAAACAAACAGTATTAAAAGTTAGTCTAAAATAATTAATCTGAGTTAATTTAAAATATTAATCAATTTAAAATATTAATCTAAGTGTTGTTTCCAAATTTTGGCAAGATGCTTATGAAATGTTTTGGTATTTTATTTGTGCGGTATAAAATAAGTAAATAATATAATTTTAATTCATATTTAATATACATTTGGCAAAGACTTTGTTGATTTATTTGCAAAATTTAAACTGAGTAAATTAATGGGTGAGTGCAGTTACAGTTGTCGCAAGTTTTTTTTATTATTATTTTAAAATGTTAATAAATTAATTAGTTAAAAGTAAATTTTCTGGCAAGGAATATTCTATTAAATCGAGTGCTTATTTATATATGATTCATGTTTATTTAAATAATTAGGTCTGTATGTCAAACAGTGACATTTAAAAAAATGATTTTTTAGAATATATATATATGTATGAATTGATAATGGCCTAATGATCCCATGGAGCATAGACTCCTAATATTGTTGTTATTGTGTTGTTTTGGTATTGAGGTTCATAAAACTTCAAATATATTGTTTTACACTGATTGGGATTTTGTGAAAATTGTATTGTTTATATTATGTTTGTTGAATATGGCAGAACTCGAATTAGATTATTATAGGAGAAAAGGTTTTGATTATGTTTATTTTTATATTTTCCTTGCATTAATTTTAAAACTTACCACCGAAACAAATTACTCTGATAAATTAAACTTTTAGTATTGCTTAAAGCAATTGTTTTGTTTATTAATGAAAAATCAAGTTTAATTTTTTGTGTAAAATTAAATTACAATTTTTTTTATATATTGAAGAATTGAGCTAGGATTTGTGTAAAATAGAAAATAAGTATTTTTTTTATGATGAAGAACTTTAAAATTTTGATAATTTAATATAATTAAATTTATGAATTTTTTTACAGATTATTCAAACTTCTGATTGAAATTTTTCTTTTATAAGCATTTTTCAGAAAATTTAGCATTAAGCTCTGAACTTCTTATATTTATTTTGGTTATTTATTGCATTTTGAAAGAAAATTTTTAAATTTCAAATTGGTAATTTTATTCAATTGTATTGTAATGTCTGGTTTTTCTTGAACATATGTGGGTATCTTCCGAATCTATCTTTTTTTATTGCATTTGATGATTCATCCATATCATTAAATTTTTTCTAGGGCTCATTTATAGCTCCGACCCGTTCTCAATATTTCAGTATTGATATTTTCTGATTAGAAATCTTGATAGCATCTCCGTTAAGTTTTTTTTTTATCAGATAATTGATACATCTCAGCTATTTATTTCATTCTTTCTTATCAGTCTTTAATTGCAAATTTTGAATTATTGTCTTTATTCCTCATAAGACATAATCTTTTGTAATTAATCACATAATCTTTATTCTCTACCTGCAGTTTTATTAGAATATGTGAATATGTGTAACTTTTGATTTTAAAGTTTTTAAATTCATTTTTGTTTGAAATTCATTTTACATTGTTGAATATTTTCATTTTTATGATTCAAATTTTTCTAATGGTTTATTAATTTATTTTTCTAATGGTTTATTTTCAGGTTTCTGAGGTTAAAATTTGATTTGTACTAATTTTGTTTTTAAATTTATTATAGTTTCAGCAACATATTGCTCGAGGATTCAAGTGTTGGAATATTGACAGAGAATCTGTTGTCAGTCTTAGTTTCTTGATGGATTTTGATGGATAAATTGAGGCAAATTGTGCTCTACAGCTGGGGGTACAGTTTCTTTGGTCTTTTTTGCCCTGATCAAGCAGAACAGCCTTAGAAGTGTCTCGGTTTTTCATTGATTTCTGTTGGGGAAGTCTGACATTTGGTAACATTTTCTTAAAATTTCATTTTATTGAGATATTTCATTTGTTAATATAATTCATTGATTCATGGAATCCATTTTATTGATAAAATTTCATTTTATTGATAGGATTTTATTTTATTTATAATTAATTCATTGATAAATAGGATTCTTTACATTGATATTTTTCATTTCTTTGATTTCAATTGAGAATTTTATTATTTTGTTTTGGTAAAACAGTTCAGTTTTGAAAATATTTTTATGAATTGAGTATTTGGAAATTTAGTTAATTGATAGTAATTGTTTATTTTTCTTTTAATTCATTTATTCTTACTTGAACATCATTGGAAGATTTTGGTTTATTTTAAACTTTGTATTGAATTTTTGAATTTCATTTTTATATTATTAAGGACATTATTTATTTTGGCATTTTGCAATTCATTGTTGTGGTTGACTTATGGTCTGATTTTTTTTATGGTTCAAATATTGTTAATATTCTCAGAGACTTAGAATTTAAAATATTTTTTTTATATATTCTACTGGATTTATTAAGTTCATTTGTGTTTCTTGTTTTACGAATTGTCCAAATTTTGGATTCTAGTTCATTTAGGTCAAATTTATTGTAGTTCATTAAAGTTAAAATTTTTATGGAATTCATTCTTCATCCTTATTCGAAATTTTATTTGTTTTGATTGAATTTTAGAAAAAAATTTTTAGGATTTTTTTTTTGTGGTAGTTAATAATATTATTTATAGTGATGGCAATTTTTTTTTTACTTTAATGGTGGTATTTAATTCTTTTATGTGGCAAAATTCAATGGAAAATTTTTTTTTGTTTTATAAACTTGCAACTGTACTCGGCTCAATTTTTTTTTATATGCACTCATATTGAAAACAAAAAAAATTCTTTACATACTTATTCATACTTATCTATATACATTATTGATTGTACTCATTTAATTACATTTTAATATCATACTTGTCTCAGGATAATTTTGATTATATTGTGTAGTCATTTACATACACTTTGTTATTCATTCATCACAGATTGTTTTTATATATATTGTATCAGGCAATTGTCAGATTTTGACATTTTTTTTATGAAATTATTAGAATTGTTTTACTGTAAGGTAAAATTCTTTTTTTTTCTCTTTTTTTTTTTAGTGAGGAGTTGTAATGTTGTGACACGTCACAACACTTTATTTTATTATTCTAAATTAACATTTTTTTATAAATCATTAAATATTATATTTTTACTTTATTATTATTCCAAATTATCTTATTCAAAATTGCTTTTATTTTATATATCCATTAATAGACCAATTGACTCTTTTATCAAATTAAATTATATGTGCTGCTATCAGTTCATGTTTTTATTCGTACAGTGTACGCTCTTTTTAAAAATGACTTCATACGCGCACACCTTTTCAATTGGTAGATCTCGTTTCAGGCGAGATACGGAAACTTGTTTCTTCTGGCTCTCACTTTTTAAAACTCCTTGGTTGAGCGAGAGTTAGGTTTTGTTTGATGGCAACTTCCTGTTAGGCGGGAATTTCTTATTCTGTGCAATAAGTGCTGAGCCATTCTCTTCTCTAGAAAATTCTGGTGACAGCAAGGTGGTGTTAATTTTTAGGCAGGAGTGCCATGGGCACTCCTAGCTCTAATATGGTTTTATAAAGGTATATGTGAATCTGAATACATCAGACACATTGTTAAGTATATATATATTATTAATTTGTGAAAAGAATGCAATCTACTGAATGTTTTGACTGTAATATGAAGTTGTGAAAAGAAATTGTTCTGCTGATGATTTTATATGGCAACAGCAAGTCATTTATTGTGTGTGCAAGTATCTATTAATCATTTTATTAAATATTTTTGAACCAAGTTGGAGAATATTATTTATCTATTTCAGTTTGACAGCATTTTGCCTCTATGGACAATTTCAGTGAAATTCATCTATTGTCTATTAATATGCAAATTTGAATTATGGAGTAATCGACAAATCGACACGTTGGTTATTGATTCGACATAATTATTATAACCTTCTTTCATCTGCTTTTAGTGGATTATTCTAAATGATTTGCTCTCTATAGAAACGAGTTAATAAATCATCATGAAGATTAAAACATTTTGTCATCTGACTTATACATTGAAAAATATATTATTATACAGCAAAGTTCATATTGGTATTTCTGTGTGCAGTTGCAAATTTACATTGTGTCCTGCTATTATTTCCATTTTCCTTCAACAAAGAGAGTGAACTTTGAGTATAGTAAAAAAAGACTCTAGATGTGATCATCATAATCATGGAATCTGTGACTTTACACATCCGATTGGTGAATTTATTTTTTTAGAATTGACTGAGACAATTTATTTTATAATATTAATATTTTTGGTTTCAGATCCTGAACACAGGTATTTTTTTTTATGTTAAATTTAATTCATATTATGTTGCTTATACATTTGTAGGTAATTTTAGGCGCTCACATACAAGTATGGTTTAATATCTAAATTAACACAACGCATTGCTTGATATTTCAAATTCTATTTCCCACTATATGATCCCCTTCCATTAAGTAACTAACTTTTAATTCAATTAATTTTCCCTTTTAATTGTATGTGAGTGTCCGACCCAATCAGGTGTTGAGATATAATCGTTCAATTGATTTTATTTTCTTTAATTAAGTCCTTTGAATGGTTGTATCGCAACAGAAAGCAAACGTACAGTTTGAAAACACGCTCTGTTGCACAAAAATATAGGCACTCTCAAGAAATGGCATGACAGTCGAGAAACTCGGCATGTATGTATCGTTTGAGGAGGTATGCAAATGATTAGAATTGGGGAGCAAAATATAGTTTTATTAAAATAGGGTGGAAACAAGAAGATGGCATTTAATGAGTGGATAAGTGGTAAATCCTCTCCTGGCAGCTATACAAGCCGATGTTCGGTGCGACATAGAGCCAATTTAATGTGCACCAGCGGAAGATTCTGTTTATGGATGGCATCCTCAAAGGTCCATCTTTTAAAATATTTCAATAATTCATTCATTTATTGGTCGTCATTTGCGTTAATTGAGCGTTACTTTTGTAAATTGGACTCTATTTTCGTCCACCCGAAGCAACCTATCGCCAAGTTGACACTAATTTGCTAAATGAGTCGCCAAGTTCGACAAACGGATCGCCAAGCGTTACACACACGAAGAGAAGAGCTTTCCCTATATAAATGACTATTGGCGATGGATCGTTCGTAAAAACAAAAGAAAACAATTACACAAGTATCTTCTCTCTTGAATGGAATAAACTAGATCCACAGGAATGATGTTAGCGTGTTGCAGAATATTACATGAAAAGTGAACCTATTTCACGATAGTTAATACTTTTTTAATTTTATGTAATTTTTTCCATAAACTTATTAGAAAAACATGTCATATCTCGAGAACGGTTCATGCCAGCCTTCTAAAGTGCGTTTCATTCGTTTTCTAATGAAAAATGACATAAGAAATCATAAATGACGCAACATTATTTCAGATTCTGATTTTTCAATGAGTTTTTCAAAATTTGATTTGAAAGTTTGGGAGTCTTTTAAACATTCGATTGCGTTTAAAATTAACAGACTTCTAGTTTTTAACAATTGTAATATTTGCGCAAATTTTGTTCGAAATGTTCGTGAGATGCCGCTTTCACAGTCTGATGGATACGTACTAACATACATAACATACACACTAACATACATAACATACACACTAACATACATACATAACATACACACTAACATACATACATGCATACATAACATACGGTATAGTCCATATCAATTCAGGCAGGGGGGGGGGGGTTACCTTCATAGTTTCAGATGTTTTTGAATTTAACATATGTTAAAATTCAGGAAAAAGTAAGAAACCTGTATTTTTTTTGTTTTGTTCAAAAAAATTCCTGGCCCGAGATACAGGCCGCCAAAAATGGCGCCTAAGCGTCATTTCTCACGAATTTCGGCAAAATTTTAAAAAGCTCTATCTCTGGAACGGTTAAAGATATTTTGTTGTGGTTTTTATTTGAAAGATAATATTTTTCTGATTAAAATGATATCCTACATTTGGAAACATGTGTCCAGTTCTCTTACTGTAGTCTTCTGAATTTTTTTTGAAAAATCAAAAATAATTTTTTTTTCAAAAATGCTAACCCCAAAAATGTTGATTTTTTGACTGTTGATCTGTACCATAGAGTACTACATTCCCTAAAAAGGAGACCTTCCACTTTTGATTTTAATAGGTTTTATAAACAAAGTTCATGTTTTAGCTTCCGTGGCTAATTTCTTTATGCAGTTTTTTTAAATTTATTTTTCTCAAAAACACCTTTCTAAAAAGGAGAACACCCCACTTTGGTTCTGGAATTTTTCACATTTTCGTTTTCTTAAGAGATCCATTTTCGGACCCATGTGCTCAATGTGATGGAATAAAAATGTTTTTATTCTTCTGGATTTTCTTTACATAGAACCTTCCAAATCATTAAAGGTCTTCTGGAACAATGTGGAAGCTTCCAGATAATTCCAGAATGTAACAGGACCTTCTAGAACAATCTGGAAGCATCCAGATAATTCTGTGTGTCTGGCCTGGCACATAAAAGGGAGAGCACGCGAATTCACAGTTGAGTTGCAAAGAAGGAGAGCAGTTCACAGTTGAGTTGCAAAGAAGGAGAGCAGTTCACAGTTGAGTTGCAAACAAGGAGAGCAGTTCACAGTTGAGTTGCAAACAAGGAGAGCAGTTCACAGTTGAGTTGCAAACAAGGAGAGCAGTTCACAGTTGAGTTGCAAAGAAGGAGAGCAGTTTGTGGTCCAACAGCGCTTAAGTACGCTTTTGTGAGGCTGATTGAGTGTGAGGCTGATATGGTGTTTTGTGGAAAGGACTGAGTTTGAAATGTCTTCTGGCCACAGGAGAGTGAAGTGTGCATATCCATAAAAGAGTGATATATTAAGACTAGCAACAAAAAAACAGACTTTCTTCAGGTTGGGAATAAGAGTGCTCATTTCAAGACTCTGTTTCAAAGTCAGTGATGACTTTCTGTGTTCTAAATGCTTTGACAGAATATCAAAAATGACACTAACTGAACAAGAAGAATATTAATGTATTTTGGAAGCCGTGTGTGTCTGTTACTTATCTTTATTAAGAATTAAAATGCCATGTTAAATAAGATTATATTTTGATTTCATGAGACCAATATGTGACGAGTATGTGGTAAAGGAAACTGGTTTAATGTATGACAAACTTTTCAATTGTTTATAAAACTTGTTAAAGTCAAAAGTGGAAGTTCTCCTTTTCAGGGAATGTCGTACTCTATGGTACTGATCAACAGTAAAGAAAAAAAAAATTGGGGGGATTGGCATTTTTGAAAAAAAAAATTATTTTTGATTTAAAAAAAAAAAAAAAAAAAAAAAAAAAAACAGAGGGCTACAGTAAGAGAACTTGGACACATATTTCCAAACGGAGGTTATCATTTTAATCAGAAAAATATTATATTTCAAATAAAAAGAACTGCAACAAAATGTCTTGAACTGTTTCAGAGATAGAGCGTTTTAAAATTTTGCCGAAATTCGCAAGTGAAAAATGGCGCCCGAGGCGTCATCTTTTGACAGCCTGTATCTCGGGTCAGGAATTTTTTTGAACAAAACAAAAAATACGGGTTTCTTATTTTTTCCTGAATTTTAACGTATGTTAAATTCAAAACCATCTGAGACTATGAAGGTTAGATTTTTTTTCTTTGTCTGCCTGAATTGATATGTAACATACATACATAACATACACACTAATATATATATATACATACACACACACAGACATCACCTTAAAACATTTGATTCGAGTTCAGGGACGCTTAAAACGTGTTTTTACGTCCAAAACTCTTAATTCAAATTTTTGACCCCACCCCAACAATTTCCTTGTACAAAGTGCAACGAGAGATGCTAGCACTCATTTTCCACACAGTGGCTCTTTCAATATTTATTGCATTTTTTTGTGTTTATCACGGGTAAAAATGTTTATATTGGGATGTATTGAAGGACACATAAAATGCATCTTTGGGGTTTAGGATGTGATGTAGGTCTTCCATGCACAAACGGGGTGCGAATTCATGCTTTGGACAACTTCATGCAAAGGAAGAGTCTGATAAGCAGTGATACACACATATACAGTATATGTGTGTGTGTGTGTGTTATTTTGCTTAATTTTATTTTATTGGTAGAAATGTATGTATATTCTCCTCACTTATACAGTTAGATATTTTTAGCATACATGTCAAATTTAAATTAATAATTAAAATGTACTATTTACATAAATTTTGTCCCCTTTTAATTTTTATGTTATCAAAAACTATGTTTAAATAGTTTTGCGAATTGTATATTGTAATTTTTTTTGCACGAAAATTGATAAAAGTATTTTTATGAAATCGATGTGGAAATATGCCCTAGACGGGCGATGTTCTACTAAGAAGGACACCTCTCCCTTCTAAGGGGTCAAAGCTAAATTTTTAAGCCCAAAATCCATCTTTGCAGACACAAATGAGAAAGTTTATCTAGTCTTTCTACCCAATTTTAAACATTCTAACATAGTACCCTTCAAAGGGTTAACAGAAAATATTCGTTACGTTATGAGCCGATATTCTTAACATATTGCACGATTATTCTTTTGCCTCTGATATATATATATAAAAAAAATGCACATTAAATATTTGTTTCATTAGCCTTAATTTTTATATAAACCAGTTGAAATGACGAATGCCGCATTATTAAAGTTAATGAAAATTCATTAATGAGTGTCGCTTCTTTCCAGGCACACCTGCGACTTCTCAAATTATAATATATCTGCTTTGAGTGATCTTAAGAAGCGTCCATATTTCTTTCAGGTCCTAATGAACGGGCTTGGATCTTTTTTCTTTTTTTTTCACGATTTATGCAAAAAAAGATGATACATTAACAGTTTGGCATTTTCGTTTAATTTTACGTAGGTTGCATATTAAATGAAAGTTCGTCAACAGGCGATATATATTCCACAAAAAGACATATATATGTAATGGCTGTTGAGAGTCCGAGGAAGACTTTTTGGGTGACACAAATCTACTTTATTAGATGATACTCTGAAAACACAATTTGTTGCATTGGGACGAGATCTCGGGCGTCCATTTCGTAAGAGATCTCTGTCTGCGTTGGTTCTCATAATTGACAGTCATGCGGGGGGAGGATTGTGTGAAGACATGGGACGCATGCTCCTTATGCTTTAAGAATGTGTTAGGAATGCAGATTCATATGAGAAAGTTCACGTCAAGGTTAAGGTGAGTGATCCTATAGGGTATGGTAGGGGGAAAGAGGATGTACTGGCAGACTTTGTTAATATTAGAAGCGTGGGATAGAATTTTATAGAGTTGCAATAAGTGCGTGACATGAAATAGGAATTTGGAATAAGACTTATGAAAGAAAAGGCCGCGTTATTGGGGAAAGCTTAAAATTTCTGTATCATATATATATTTTTATAAAATAACGACAGCATTATAAATCAAATGACCAACACATTATCCTACTACAGGCCAATCTAAAAGTCGAACACACAAAATGTGGAGGTGCAAAGAAATTAGTTGGCGCTTTTTTGTTTTTTGTTTAAACACTTCAAAACCGAGCGAGAGTATTTTTTTCCTCCTACTCTCTCTCAAAATATCTTCGAAACTATATAGATATAAATATTATGTGACTAAAATATGTACTTGGGATTTTTGTATTTAAAACTATATTTATTTTTAAAACAAGAAAAATCAATCATGCATTGATTATGAAACACTTTCCGACTGAAAAGCAATGTTATTTAAACATGTTTAAAATGCTATACTTTCAGCGCTGATCTATTTTAAATGATCGCAGTATTACAATAATTTATCATGTTTGAAAACTTAAAACTTCATCGAAAAATGAACTTCAGTCAAGTGACGTCATCGAAATATAAATCGTCTGGCTCTATGTACAGGCAGTGAATATTTCATTCACACACTTTTATTCCCAACTCCAGAGTTAAATAATTTGGCCTGAAAATTTTCAGCCATTCTTATACAAGTCATCTTACAATCACGTGTTTACATTCTGCATCCATTTAAATTAGACTTCGTTGTAGAAATAATCAAAGTTGGATGATCACCCAAGAATATTGTAATTGCGTTGGAACAGAATATACATGCACAAAAATAGAGTGGTTTTTGGACGGGTGCAACACTCAATTGAAATTTAAAAAGAGCTTTAAAAATCACGATTTTGACAGTGGGAAAAAAGATGGATGCCCTATTTTATTTTGAAATGGGTCACGTGATCTCATCCTATTATATGGCCGTCATTGTTATTTTAATTCTTATTTAAAAAACTATCGAACCTATTCTGCTAAATTTATTTTATATATTTTATGGGTTAACTTGAATATTACCTAAAATTTTCGGAGCAATGTGTGAATTTTAACGTCGCTTAAAAAATGTTTGAAAAATAAAGTCCCATAGGGTTCAATGTATTTCATTTTTTCAATCCAAAACTAATTGGGTGATATTATTTGTTGTAGAAATAATCAAAGTTGGATATTCCCATAGGTCCCACAGACCGAGTCAACAACCTACTAAAATTTCATTTTGATAAAGTCATTTTTACGGCAATTATAGTGCGAACGGACAGGCAGACAGAATGAACGAGGTCATAAACACTTTACAACTATGTTGTAAAGTGTTAAAAAGCTCATAATTTTCGAGTCATCGTCTTGTAAAATTGAAAAAGATTGAAAATTTTAAGTTTCTCATGATTGTAATGCTTATCTCTAAATAATAAACACAATCGGCTGACTGACTCCTTGGTGAAATAGGGGTGCACAAGCATGAGATATTTTGCTTTGATTAAATTAACTTCCTGATTAACTTCCTTAAATTAACTTCCCAATTAAAAAATTAGTAATCATTTAATTTATTCAAGTTAAATGAATGTGGGAATTCTAAGACGTTTAATGATTTGAACAGAGTAGATGGAAATATAAGTATTCAGGTAAGTATTTATGTGCCGCCAGGCAAGTTTATAGATAAACTTGAATGTAAAATATTTTCAGATATAAAGTTTAATTTATATACCGCTACGCAAGTTTCCGTCCCAGTAGCTCAATAGTATAGCGTCGGCTCGCCAGCACGAAGATCAGTGGTTCGATTCCCGGTTGCAGCAGCAAGATTCTTTACAAAGTTAATAAAATAATCTTAGATTTTAACGATGACGAAATTACTGGTCGGAATTTCCAGATAAAATCGGGGCGAAAATTAAAACTGTTAGCTAACTATAAACAGTTGGCTTAATTTGCAGTGCTTTGAAGCCGTAAACGAAACAAATGAGTCTGAAAGAATTAAATAAACTTATCGAACTTTATTGGAGTTTTATTTTTTAATAATGTTATTCACGCAAAACTCTTTCAGTTCCATCGGTCTGGATCCACCGTCGATTGATATTTGATAGCATCGTTCTTATTTGATTGTCAATTGACAGCAACGTTAAGCAATTGCTCAACATTGCTTATCAATTTGACCACCTTTTTGAGTTTTCTTCAGCAAGGTTCATAAATGTATGTCGACCTATGATTTTAACTTCTTCGAAGCCTTCCATATCCAGAAAAATTCTAGTCATTTAGTAAATGACTTGTCCTGTACTCCATTTTTGTCCGCGGCCTGGCGGAATGCCCTGTCAATTTTCCCACTCTCTTCATTTTATTTCTTTGGGGCGTTTTAACTTATCGTTTCAACTTATAATTTGCCTCATTTATTTTTGTCTGAACTTGACTCATTTTGGCGAAGTATTCCTGTTGTGTTTTGGGCAAACCAATCTTGTGTATTATTTCTCGTTGCGGATTGTTTGGACTGCTCTTCATGCTGTTTTCTGATTGGCTATCTCTTAATTCAGATCTTGGGCATATGGCACCCTCTGTTTCTTCGTTTTGCACCCATTTCTCTTTTGGACTTCGGGTTTGTTGGTTATCCTGCACTGACGAAGGGGATCAAGCGTATCCTCGAAATAGCTGTATGCTGCATTATTGTGTTATTTGTGCTTATATATAATGCTCAAGTTTTTTTTATAATAAAAGATATTCCCATCATATGACTGAATTGAAAAATTGACTAAATTCAAAGCATTACTTCCTATTTAGCGTATTTTCTTTTTATCAATTTTCGTTAAATTGGCAACATTTAAAACAGTCGCCGGGTTGGCGATACCCCCGCCAAATGTTTCGCCAAGCCCTACTGACGGAGAAATGGATCTTCTAATATTTCCATATTGAATTTTTATCAATCAGTAGTCATTATCATTGATTTAGCGTCATTTTTATCAATTTGACGACATTTTTGTCAATGTGACAACATTTAAAAAATGCCCCCAAGTTGGCGCTTTTACAACAAATTCTTCACCAAAATTTCGCCAAACGTTACAGATGGAGAAACAAGTTATTCGTATAGTTGATAAGTGACTGTTGGTGAATTGTCAGGCGTCAAAATACAAAACTATTGCTTAAAGTGAATGAAACGAACTAGATCCACAAGAATGGCGTTAACAAATTTATAGTATAATATTGCACATAAAAAGCGAACCTATTTCACAAGTTAGTTTTACTTTATAATTGTTTGGATATCATTTTTTGAAAAATATGCAATATCTCCAGAACGGCTCATGTTAGAGTTTTAAAGTTTGTGTTATGTCATTTTTTTTAATTAGAAAACGATTAAGAAATGATGAATTACGTAATATTAGGAATTTTGATTTTATGTTGATTTTTTAAAAATTTCATTCGAAAATTTGGTGGTGGTGGTGGGTCTTTTGAACATTCGATTGGGGTTGAAATCGAATTGGCTTTCTTTCAATATTCCCCGATTTTAATTTTTGTAGTGAACTTCGTTCAAAATGAATTCGTTCGTGAGATAATGGCTCCATCCATTCACTCACACACATATACAGGGTGGCCCAAACGAAACTGGCTCGGAAAAGTCTTCTAATGATCTCCTTACTGTTTAGATTACGTTTTCACGAAATTCAGAAAAACTTTACCCTGTACATACATCATCCTATAAACGTTTGATTCGAGTTCAGGGATACTTGAAACGTGCTCTCCCGTCGTAACTTCGCCCTCTCGTCCCCATCACAATACTTTCCTTATACATTATAGTATATATATATGTAAGGAAAGAAACTATTTCTTTACGAAAGCGGGAACAACAGAAAAGATCTATCATGCATAAAGCATTGATTATGAAACACTTTCCAACTGAAATGCAATTTTATTTGAACATGCGATACATTCAGCTGTGATATTCTTTTAATGATCACAGAACTACAATCATTTATTTTACTGGAAAATTTTAAACTTCATAGGAAAAATGAATTTTATTCAAATGACGTCATCGAAATATAAATCAGCTGGCTCTCTATGTAAAAGCAGTGAATACAGAAAGTCGTTTGTACTTTATGGAAACGATTTTGTATTTATGTTTCTCGTTAGCATTTTGCGATTAAGATTTGGCATTTTCAATATAATCGTCTGCTACTGTTTTGTTTTGATTGGAATGTAGAGTAAAAGGTTTATTTTGAAAATGGCTCCTGAAATGGATAGATGGCTCGAAAGTTACGTAAATGCGCTTTTCGAGGAAATATATACGGATCAACACATTGTAAAGCGGTGTAAAAATCGAGGTTATTGCATTTCAAAAAAGGTATTTTTAATATATTAAATTTGAAAGGGCAAAAACGTCTAGCTGAAAGTAAAAATGAAGAAAGGCCGCAAATTCGCATTCTAAGACTGTTCGAACGCGGGTCAATATCAAGAAAGTAAAGTCTCTGATCCTAAAAGAAAAATCCACCGACTCAAAGATCCATTGCATCGAAACTGGGAATGTCTTTTGGCACTGTAAGTAAAATTATTCATAAAGATTTGAAGTTAAAAAATATGTTTAAATCTAAAGTTCATCTGCTTATGCCAAAGCATATTGCGGAAGGAAAAACAAATTGTAGGAAATTATATGAAAACATCTAGCTGCTGATAAATGGGAATATGTGGTAACACTCGATGAGGCATATTTAAGTGACTGTAATAAAAAAGAGCCATTTTCTATTGCTCAACTGACCGTACGAAATGGTTTCTTCAACGTGCAGAAAAGTTCCCAAAGGGATTCATGATAGTTGCAGGATTTTGTTAAAACGGTCCATTAAAACTCAAAAAAGTCTCGAGTGAAGCTAAAATTAATTCATTCTACTATCAGAAGAATATTTTTGAACCCGATTTTGAAGAAGACATTTCAGCCTTATATGGAAGGACATCCATAAAGTTGAGCTTCATATGTACGAAGCCTCTAGTCACACGTAAGTCAACTGACGCATATTTAGCAAAGAAAGAATCAGAAACAGGAATAAAATGGATCTATCCCATTGAATGAAATACCTATAAAATCACCTGACGCTTCTCCTATGGACTTTTGCGCTTTTGGTTTGTTGAACCGAGCTTTAGGAAAACGGCATCCAAGAACACTGTGCAGAAAACGACCCAAGAGAAGTGGGATAAAATTGACACGACGGTGGTAAGAAAAGTTTACTTTCATGGAAAATTCAAGCCGGAGCTATAGTCAAGAATCAAGACTATCAGAGAGAAGAAAATCGCCGCAAGAAATAAGCCCTTTATGCATAAAATTTAATTATCAAAATCACTTCCATAAAGTGCAAACAACCTTCTGTACCATACACTTTTATTCCAGACTTCAATAATTTTGCGTGAAAAAAATTCAGCCACTCTTATACAACTCATCTCACAATTACTTGTTTACATTCTGCATTTAATGAGGCTTCGTTGTAGAAAAGTTGGATAATCATTTAAACTCAAAAATAATGTCATTGGCGTAGAATATAGATACACAGAAAATAAGCAAAAGTAAAGCGGTTTCATGACGGAGGCAACACTCAATACAAATTTAAAAGAATTTTTAAAATCACGATTTTAACACTGGAAAAAAAAAGATAGACGCCTTATTTTATTTCGAAGTGGGTCCCGTGATCTCTTCGTATAATATGGGTGTCATTATTATTTTAAATTTTATTTAATAACTACCGAACCTATTTTGTTGAATTATTTTTTATATATTCTACGGGATCATTTGAATATTTCCTAAAATTTTCAAAGCAATGTGTGAATTGTAACGTCGCTTAAAAAATGTTTGAAAAATGAGATCCCATATAGGGTTCAATGTATTTCACTTTTGCAACCCGGCTTCCATTCTAAACTAATTGGGTGACATTATTCATTGACATTCCCATAGGTCCCACAGACCGTCTCAACAACTTACTAAAATTTCAGTTTGATACAGTTATTTTTGCGACAGTTATCGTGCGAACGGACAGACAGACAGAATGACCCAAGTTATAAACACTTTTCAACCATGTTGGAAAGTGTTAAAAACCACAAGATTATGCCTCTGTCGAAATCTTAATTGCGCTGTTCAATGAGCCTTCAATAAAGGCCATGTAAAAATTAACGGCGGCATTTTCTGGAAAGAGTTATTTATGATTCGAATTATCTAAGCTTAAGAGAGTGGGATTGACGGAACTCAAGTGTATGCTATCTTGTAATGAAGAAGAAAGATAAGGAGTGATTGGGGTACATGGGCCGGTGAACAGATTTTTTTTTTTAAATGATGTATGAAAGAACCGTTGTTTTCTTTTTAGCATCTCGTTTAAAAAATGTTCCTAAAATGTTGCAGATTAGAAGGATTAAGAATTTCTATGTGCAAATTCGTGGGTTTGAAAATGGATCATGAAACTTCTCGAACTTCGAAAACCCGAGGCATTTAAATGCGAACACGCGGGTGTCTATTTGATAAAGAAAGACAAGATAGATCAATCATGCTTAAAACATTGATTATGAATCCCTTTTCAACTCTGTTGGAAAAGTGTTGATAAAAATACAAATATAATCAAGATACAAGAATAGATTAATTCATATCTTACTAGTGATCTTGGTGTCTACCATGTCCTGTCTTGCGTTTCACCGTGTTTCGCCTATCTACAAGGTAAAACATCCTTTACAGGCAACTATTCTTATTACGTGCAAGTCGGGTTGCTATACTTAGAGTATAAGAGCCAAATTCAGTGACAGATAGCCAACTTGGCGACTTTTCGAAACCACTCGAATTTCGAGACATACCGACTCGTTTGGATGATATCAATCACTCTCTCGAACGTTCTATCGAGAGTTAACTATCACGTGACAGAGCTAAATGGAATTGTGAGATAGATTCGTCCATGTTTTAAGAATAGTATCCGTTCATTCGAGAATGAGTTGAACATTTCATTCATGTTGTATTGTTTGGGAAGGCTGTTTTGAGATCTTGTAATATAGCCAGAGTGTTTTTAGCTGTATATTGTTCTTGCTGAAGCTTATGGGTGGTTTTAAATAAAAAAAATGGATGTAGGCAGCACATGACTTTATCCGCAGACTCACATTCATTTTTTGAATAATTCGTTAAATTGAATTAATTTGCGCAAAATAACACTGTGCACTTTAATTCAATTTTTGTTTTTATTTGATAATAGGTCGTTTTTTTCAAAGGCGGCGTAACAATAATGCGCAAAATCTCAAATATCTCGAGAATGGCCTTAGAGTCACGAGGCTGGTCTTATTCTTTTCCTCGCCAAAAGTTAAGTATAAAACAAGCATTTAATGGATATATTTCAACATGTGTAGTCTTCTATTTTAGATTTTGGAGATTTTTTACAGGTTCATTCTTAAAGTAATCTTCTCAGCACTGGGGTATTTGACAAGTGACCTGTCTACCCAATTTTGTAGATTAAGTTTTTAGCTGGAGTGGATACATGAGATGTTTGCGGGCCATTTCACAAAATTAGGCGGGTTCTTTCATCCCGAATCGCAACGAAATCTAATCGGCACACAAGTGACAGACCTATAAAATTTTATGAAGTTCGGTCAATTCGTTTTTGAGTTAGGAGAGACAGATAGACACACACACACATACATAGACGTCACGTTAAAAATAGTTTTTTGGACTTTCTCTATCCATTACCATGTATTGCGGGGAAAGTAACAAATGTGACTCATTCTTGTATCTTACGATTTAAGAGGATACGATGTAACAAAATATAATATGCACTCGTGTGTATTCCGAAATTTAGCTTCTGAATTTATTTTCGTTTTATTTTTTTCTACAACTTGCGCTGCCCATTTTGCTCGCGCCTTAACAGTTATAAATACAGGCAACCCCCGAATAACACGGAACTTGAGTGGCACAAAAATTCATTTAACACGATCAAAAGTGGCGTCCAATCTCGAATAACATGATACTTTAATGGCACCTTTTTTATAAGTTTCCTCTTTAACAATTCTAAAAATTATCTTTCGCATTGGACTCCCATTCAATACAGTATACAATATAAAGTACTCAGCAAGCGGCGTCATGCTTTGTTTCTGTTATCAGTGACTTCATAAGAATTCAGGTTATCGGCAAGACCAGAAGGAATTTATTGGGTGCAAGTTTTAGGGCGTTTTAAATGACTGCGTGCGTATATTTAATGTATGCATAATTACATTATATACATAATATAAAAATGTATGAGTATTGTCATAGGCGGCATCAGCTTTCACAATTGGGAGGGCTATGCAAAAGGGGGGGGGCTCACAATGGGGGTGCACATGTAAAGCATGTATAGTTTAAAAAATAACAAATAGTTTACTTGTGGAACTTTAATTCGTTATATTTTGTCCGGCGATTTCTGCATAATATAACCATGGTCGTATTTCATGAAAAATATTAAAAAAAAAACTTGAAAACCACGAACACGCTAGCATAGACGCCAGTGGAATTTCGACTATGTTCTGCCAAACTCGATACGAAACGAACCGTCTCTGTATCCTTCCGCGAGTTCACGACAGTCAGATTTCTTTATTGAAGCCCTGTGCATGTGCAGTCATTTGGGACTGCAGCCAAAAACCCTAAAAATATCTGATCTCAGATTTATTAAATCCGTAAAAAAATAAAATAAATTAAATAACAATTTAAAAAAAGAGAGAGGGAAGAGACCGAAAATTGTTGGAATAAAGGGCAGTTGTTAAGTAAAAAGGAGGGTTGAGCCATTTGTAATGAGGATGCTGAAGCATCCCTAACATCCCCCGCGGCGGCGCCAATAAATATAGCGAGTTAAAAAGTAAAGAGACACCATTTTTAGGACTAAAGTTCTTAACAATCAACAGGTTTTTCCAGTGATGAGAAAAAAGGGAATTCGCCCTTTAGAGGGTGACAGTGATGACGACTTATTAAAGGAACGTTATCGAAAAATGGAAGTAGGTCATAAAAACGATGTCTTTCTTAAAAATACTCTTAAAGTAAGAATTTGTAACCGAATGTCCATTTATGAATGGATCTAGAGTTTCGAGTATGTATAAATGTCTCGTATTACACGGTTTGGAACCCATTAACAGTGTTATTCAAGGGTTGCCTGTATCTCTATTTATTTGCATAAATATAATCAAGAATGAATACATTAATTAATATCTTACCAGTCATCTTGGCGTCGACACCATCCTTCCAATTTTCTACAGGTATTTTTTAGAGCAACAGACGTAGCCAAAAGAGAAGTGTACAAGCCCAACGATCACCGCTCCACAATAGATATCACCGTGATCTATAATATCAGCTTGTTCGGCCAAAAAGATTCACTAAAGGAGGAAAATAGAGTGTAAAAAGTAACTGTATGAACCAAGCCAAATTCAACCACTATTTAAAATTTGAAAAATGGCGCACTTTTATACGAACTCGATAGGGATTGAAATGGTGCAGAATTCATTTCCCAAAAATCGCTTTAAACCTGACAGTTTTCTTCTGGAGCTCTATCTTTTGAAATTCCCCATTAACAAGTTATGCGTCTCTGTCATCGTCCATTTTAAAAATTTACATGCAGTATTTTCGCATTGGATTGACCTATGTGGCCCCCTCCCCGCTATACCTTAAATTCTTTTGGAATAGAGTGTGGAATGAGTACACCTTATCTTAAAATAATGATTGTAATAGAAACAAAAGAATATGATGTGAGTAGCACATGATTTTCCTTATATAATGCAATGAATTAACTCCTATTACAGTCAAAATATAATAAAATCCGCAGTAATGTGTTTTTAAAGTTGATTTGTACATTGGACGATTTTCCGGATGGCAACCTGTAAAACTATTTCAAAGTACCCAATTAACTTATATTTCGCGCAACAAATTGATAATTGTTTTCACGTAAATAAACAATTATCAATATTCATGGCATCCTCAATAAGCGACAGAGTTCATATATTAAAATATTTTATCAATGAGGCGTCATTTTAATTAATTCAGCTTCATTTTTGCAATTTTGACGAAATTTTCGTTAATCTGGGACAAAATATCACTAAGTTGACGATACTTTGCTAGATTATTCGCCAAGTTTGCCAAATGAATTACCAAGTGTTACAGACAAACGGGGAGAAGCGCATTTTTTATATAAAGTAAGCTCGTTATATGACGAAAATCAGAATTTGCGAAACATTACGTCTCATTTGGCGTCATTTTTATCAATTTGACGACAATTTTGCCACTTTGGCAGCATTTAAAATAGTTGCCAAGTTGGCGACGTCCCGCTAAATTTCTCGTCAAGCGTTACTGACAGACGGAGAAATGGTTTAGTCTGATAGTCCATTCTTATGTCACTTCCAAGATAAACTTTCATCAATGAATCGTTATTTCATTGATTCAGTGTCAGTTTCATCCATTTGGTGAATTCTAATCAATTGGGTGACATCTTTATCAATTTGGCAACATTTAAAAAGTCCCCAAGTTGGAGATATTCCGAAAAATTCGGCACCAAAATTTTATCCAAACGTTACGGACGGAAAAATAGATTATTCTTATAGTACTCGTAGATTCTTATTCTTTCCAAGATACTGAATTTTCTTTAATGAGTCGTCATTTTCATTCATAGCATCATTTTTCACTCATAAGCATCATTTTTATCAATTTCGCAACATTTTCATTAATTTAGCAATATTTAAAAAAGTCGCCACGTTGGCAACATTCCGTTAAATTCGTCGCCAAAATCTAGCCAAGC
Source organism: Amaurobius ferox (assembly GCA_951213105.1). NCBI lineage: Eukaryota > Metazoa > Arthropoda > Arachnida > Araneae > Amaurobiidae > Amaurobius > Amaurobius ferox. The sequence goes on from OX578136.1 coordinate 4,492,172, forward strand.
GTTATGGATGGAGAAATAAGTTAGATAAATGACTAGTGGCGTCCAACTACAAATGTATTACCCAAAGTACTTTTTCTGATGAATAGAATGAGCTAGATCCACGAGAATGATGTCATCCAATTTATCACATGATATTATATATGAAAAATGAACATATTTCACGATAGTTTATATATATATATATATATTTTTTTTTATGTGATTTTTTGATAAATGTATTTAGAAAATGTGTAATATCTCGAGAACGGTTCATGTTAGCGTTCTAAATTTTATGCCAATCATTTTCTAATAAAAAATTACATAAACAAATGACTATTTCCGAAAAATTATCAAAGTTTTTTTGTTATGATTTTTTCAAAATTTAACTCGAAAATTTTTTGGGGTTTTAAACATTCGATTGAGTTTAAAAACAACAGACTTCCACTATTCACGGATTGTAATTTTTGTATCACATTTCGTTGGAATCGCTCCATCCGTTTGTTAGATATCTATCGTCTTCACAGACTCACACACACGCACGCACACACACACACACACACACACACACACACACACACACACATCACCTCAAAAACGCCTGATTCGTGTTCAGGAATGCTTGAAACGTGCTCTGCCGTCGAAAACTTGAATTTTTGATCCCGTAACAATAATTTCCTTATACAGTATACTAAGGTGAGTGAAAATGGACGGTTTGAAATGGCTTTTTAGATGCATTCTTAGAGAAATGGAGTTTTTGCATGTCAAACAAAAATTCTGGGATTCTTAAAAAATGCTATAAGTGATTTTCTGAGTAACAGATATTTCAGCGTATGTTTCAGAACATACACCGAAGACATGGAATCCAAAATACGAGTGTAAAATGAATCTATTTATGAAGATTTGGGCTCATTTACGTCAGAGGTTTAATGAATTTCGTAGTGGACAGAGCAAGGGACAGTTCTCATTTTCGAACTTGTCTTTCCGAACTCGCATTTCGTCTTTCAACAGAGTAGTCAACCTCTCTGACTCTAGTTCGGCTCTCTGGGCACTTTCCGGCAACCAGAGAAACATTCAAGAGATCAGGGCGCATCTAAAAGATCTAACGCACAGAATCACTTTACAGTGAGTGCCTGCACATTGCGGAGTACCAGGAAATGAAAAAGCGGATTTTTTGGCCACGAAGGGTGCTATGATCTCTGGAGGCATCTTCGGGAAAGTCATGGAGCGTCCTCAGTAAGACCATTTCTGTCATTCCAGAGTTTCCTCGACGAGAAGCAGCTGCCAGGCTCAGGCTTCTGACGGGTCATGACTGTGTCGGGGCTCATCTCCATCGAATGGGGCTTGCTGCTTCCCCGGATTGCATCTTATGTGACCCGCGACAGTCTCTGTCTGGAAAAAATGTGGACGAGTGCCCTGCACTAGTGACTTTTAATTCAATAGAAATACTGGAAAGCTCTTTGTCTAATGGCCAAACGACCGGCATTTGTAAACAACAACAACATCTCTTTTCGAAAATTGAAATGACGGGAGAATTATAGCTATTTTATGTGTTTTGTAATCTAAAAACGATTTACAGAATGCGGTAATTGGCTGCAATCTAGAATAGCACGTTTTCCCATCTAAAATAAAAAACACATTTCAAAAAATGAAATGACCCAATTAGTAACAAATGAGTACACATTAGGGTAAGGTATGTAAATACAGAGTTAAAAGTATCAATGAATTTTCAGCGCATTAACTATTCGCTGTCAATTGAATTTTATATTTAATATATAACTCTTACAGGGGCGTATTTATGGAGGGGGGTAGGGGGTTTACCTCTCCCCCCCCCCCCCCCCCCCCCGAAATCGAAAAGTTTTTAAATGCTTCCAAAACACACATGTTACAAAAAAAAAAAACTATCGAATCCCTATTCAGTGTGTAGTTCTGAAGTCCTCGAACTAGAAAAAAAACCCGTTTTAACCTCCAATAAATAAATAAATAAAAAATAATAATAAAATGGAATAAGTAAGAAGTTTTTAGAAGCTAAGAATAAAAAAAAAATGTGATTTTGCTACTGCGTCACTGCAATAAGGGAGAAATTTTCTCCCAAATTTGGAATAGTCTCCAAATTTAGAAACATCCCGGTTTCCGAAACCGCCAGAAGAAGCTAAGATCAAAAGCCAGTTATTTAAAGACTACAGGTCTATACCGGTTTAATTTAAAACATTTTCCCCATCCTAAAATATTAAGGTTTGATTCGGCCAAAGCCCAAGCATTTTTTGAAATAATTCATTCGAGCCTGACTTGTCCCGAAAACATTCAAATCCAACTTCGGAATGTTGTCGAATAAATATGTCTACAATTTTTGTTATCTGAAATTAGAATTTTTCCGTATCCGGTTCTAATTGACCCGTATGAGTTTTCCGTGCAGAGCAAACTTTAATTACTTAATATGGGACAAGGGATTTTTACCCGCTCATTGAAAATTTTGTTTCATATATAATTTCAAATTTAAAATATGTAATTTCCTGTTTCAATTTTGATCTATTTTTTTCTTTTTATTTATTTTGACCATAGCCGACCCGACTTAAATTTAATAAAACGTGGATCAAGCCAGGCCCGTGGGCTAGGTCGCGGCTAAGCCCATGGGCCAAGACTGAGCCTGTACTAACCTTTAACTTAGACCTCTTGAGATTGATATTTATAAAATTGAATTTCAAAATACGCCACTTATCCCTTGCTGTATGAAAATTAGATCGTAAAATTGAAAACTATTCCAAAATGCTTAGGCTTTCAGCCTAAAAACCGAACTATTAGGATAATGCCATTTTCATACATCTATGTTTTTTTTTTCTGTGATAGTGCAATAAATACGTCTTATCTACTGCCAGTATATCCGTTCTTCGTACGGAATATATAATTTAAATTTAAAATTCACAATTATGTGCAAATCCCTATAATATTTTAAATAGCATTGTTATCCAAAATATTCTATTAAAATATTTAATTTAATTCTGAAAAGATGTATAAAAACCTCTATGTTCGCTATACAAAATTAACTTCACAGGCAGATCTGAAGAAAATATCCTGGTCCTATTTGTAAACAAATTTACAAAAAAATATTATTGAATTCCCACGAAGTGACGGAGATTATCAAGGAAATTGAACTTGATTTTGCAAAACATTGAATTTTTGTCAATGAGGCGTCATTTTCAAAATTATATAGTGTCATTTTATCAATTTGGCACAATTTCCGTCCATTTGGCAAAATTTTGATCAATCTGGCGACATTTTAAAAAGTCGCCAAATTTGTTGCCAAGTGGAACGGTTGGACTGACAGACAAACGCTACGGAAACATTACAATACAATATCCTTTCGAGACACAATTAATTTAAACGATTTGGCGTAATTTTTATCAATTTTGGCAACATTTCTGTTAATTTGGCAGTATTTTGATCAATAAGGCGACATTTTTATCGATTTGGCGATATTTTCATCAATTTTTCAGCATTTAACATTTAAAAATGTCGTCAAATTTTTCGTGAAGAATTACAGAGACGAATGGACGGAGGGAGAAATGAAATGGGTTATTCTTACAGTGAAATATTATGTATATAAGGAAAGTAAAAATGAAATGACCCAATTAATATCAAATGAGTGAATGGTATGTAAGTACTTGTAACACATTTTATTTTTTTAGAGAGACAGCGTGATATCTCTTGGAAGAATCAATTTATTTCCTTGAATTTGATATGTTTATTTAACTCGGCAGCTGCAATAAATATGAGATGTTGCGAGATATTTTTTAAGGTTTTGATTTGCATTATTGTTTCCTCACAATCTGGAAATTGAATATATGCAGAGAAAGTCATTTGTTAGATATGCCAGATTTTTAACACTTTTCAACATAGTTGAAAAGTGTTTATGATCTCGTTCATTCTATCTGTCTGTTTGTCTGTCCGTTCGCACGATAACTGCCTTAAAAATGATTTTATCAAAATGTAATTACTTTCCTTATATACATAATGTATAAGGAAGGAATGTGACGGGGTCGAAAATTCGAATTCGAGTTTTCCACGGGAGAGAACGTTTCAAGCATCCCTGATCACGAATCAAACATTTTTGAAGTGATGTCTGTGTGTGTGTGTGTCAGTGAGCCTGTGGAGACGATAACTGACGAACGAATGGACCGATTCGAACAAAATTTGGTACAAAAATCACAATCCGTAAACACTGGAAGCCTATTGTTTTTATATGCAATCGAATGTTCAGAACCCCCCTAAATTATCGAGTGAAATTTTGAAAAAATCGTCAAAAAATAAAAACCGCTAATAAAGTTACGCAAATAGACATTTCTTATGTAATTTTTCATTAGAAAAGAGATTGACATAAATTTTAGAACGCTAACATGAACTGTTCTCGAGATATCGCACATTTTTGAAAAAAATTATCAAAAAGTCATATAAAATAAAAAAAAATATTCTATTGAGAAACATGTTCACTTTCCATATGTAATACCATGCGATAAATTGGGTGACATCATTCTCGTGGATCTAGCTCGTTCCATTCATGAAAAAAGATGCTTTGAGTCATACTTTTGTATTTGATCGCCAATAGTCATTTATCTGCTGTAAGAATAACTTATTTCTTCGTCCATAACGCTTGGCGAGATTTTGGCATGTCGCCAACTTGGCGACTTTTTGAAATGTTGCCAAATTAACGAAAATCTCGCCAAATGGATAAAAATGACGCTAAATCACTGAAAATGACGACGAATTGAAGAAAATTCAATATCTTGGAAATAATATAAGTATCTACTATAAGAAAAACCTATTTTTTTTACTGTAAAAGTAATAAATTCATTACATTATATAAGGAAAGTCATGTGTTGCCCACATCAGATTTTTTTTAGTATGTTGTTGAGACGGTGTGTGTGGAACATATGGGAATGTAAATGAATAATATCACCCAATAAGTTTCGGACTGAACCCGGTTGAAAAAGTGAAATACATTGAACCCTATGGGACCTCATTTTTCAAACATTTTTTAATCGAAGCTAAAATTCACAAATTGCTTCGAAAATTTTAGGAAATATTCAAATTATGCCATAAAATATATATAAAAAAAATTGAGCAAAATAGGTTCGGTGGTTTCTAAAATAAAAATAAAAATAATAATGCCACCCATCTTATAAGAAGAGATCACATGACCCACTTCAAAACAAATTATGACATCCATCTTTTTTTTCCCAAAGTAAAAATCGTGACCTTTAAACTTCTTTTAAATTTATATCGAGTGCTGCATCCGTCCTAAAAACGCTTTATTTTTGCGTATTTTCTGTACATCTCTATTCTGCGCCCATGCCATGACACTATTTTTGAGTTTAAATGATCATATAATTTTGATTATTTCTACAACGAAGCCTTATTTTAATGGATGCAGAATGTAAACATGTGATTGTAAGAAGAGTTGTATAAGAATTGCTGAGAATTTTTTTCACGCAAAATTTTGTAACTCTGAGTCTGGAATATAGGTGATATGAATGAAATATCCATTGATTTCACACAGGGAAGCAGGGGATTTTACAGCATTGCCTTTTTCGATGAAGTTTTAAGCCTGGAGTTAGAAAGTATTTTTACCTCCATGGTTTTAGTTTTATAAGTTAAATAAATTTTAGTTGTACTGTAATAGTTTAAAAATATCTAGGGCTATTTGTCTAAAAAATAGTTAGGATTATTTGTCATGAATCTTTGCCGAGTCTGCTTCGGCAATAAGTGCTTGCTATTCCGTCCCATCAGAGCTCATATTGGGAGAGCGTCGGCAGGCCGGTACCAAAACCCTCGATTTTTCATTAGGATAGCAATTTTCTGTACAATGTCGTCCGAAAACATTAACCCTTTAAGTTCTTTTTCGACCTACACTGTGCCTGTGATATTAGTAAAAGGTATTTTAATGCACATCCGGGAAAACAACCATTTAGGTTCTTGTCTTTCGATCCAAACCGTTCGACCTATCCGAAGATGTAAGATAACTATTTAGACGGCAGGGGCAGTAATACCCAATTTAGACCGGAATCCAGGGGGGGGGGGGCGACATTCACAGGGATGGTATTCTCCTTTCCCTACCACCTCGGAAGAATTTAGGGATCCATATCTATCGTGCCCGTACTTCGGCCGTTTGGGCAGAGCCGGGAATCGAACTCGGATCCGCAATGTCAGTGCTCTAACCACTGGATTATCCCACGCCAAACTTTTAGGTTAATGTAATGATGTCGGGATCCGAATGTGACCCTAACACGGATTCAGTGCACTTTGGGATACTGAGCGTCGATTTCAAATCGAGAAGCCAACGACCCCGTAAGGACTAAAATGGCCTTAGGAGGCTAACTTGGTGTGTATAATTAGCTATTAAATTTCACGTCAACATGGCATTAGAGGGTGGATATAACAGAGTTTACTTTTACGACAAGAACTTGAAATTCTGTCAGCTTAATTGAGCGTCAACTACTTACTACGAATATCCGTAGTTCGAGCCCTAGCTGGGACAGCAATGTTCAGTACACCTTTCACAGAGACTATAAGAGAACGTTCATTTCAGGACGGTTCTTTAGTGACATTGTTTAGCGACTCAAAATGTCGAAGGTTATTCTTTGCATTCTGTTCTTGCTACCACTTTACAACACAGTTGAAAAGTGCTTATGCCTTCATTCATTCTGTCTGTTTATCCGTTCGCACGATCACTGCCGTCAAAATGACTTGATCAAATTCACATTTTAGCATGTTGTTGAGAAGGTCAACATATTGGAATGTAAATGAATAATATCACCCAATTAGTTTTATTAGATTGAACTCGGGTTGAAAAAGTGAAATACATTGAACCCTATGGGACTCCATTTTCCGAACATTCTTCAAGCGACGTTTATATTCACAAATGGCTTCGAAAATTTTAGAAAACATTAAAATTTTCCCATAAAATATATATAAAAAAAATTCAACAAAATAGGTTCGGTAATTTTTTAATAAAAATTAAAATAATATTGACACCCATATAAAATGAAGAGATCACGTGACCGACTTCCAAATGAAATAGGGCATCCATCTTTTTTCCCAGAGTCAAGATCGTGATTTTTAAAGTTCTTTTAAACTTATATTGAGTGTTCCATCCGTCCTAATATCCCTTTATTTTTGTATATTTTCTGTGAATCTATATTCTACGCCAAAGCAATTACAATATTTTTGAGTTTAAATGATTATCAAACTTTGATTATTTCTACAACGAAACCCAATTTTAATGAATGCAGAATGTAAGATGAGTCGTATTGGAATTGCTAATTTTTTTCAAGCAAAATTATTTAACTGTGGAATCTGGAATAAATGTGTATGAATGAAATATTCCCTGCTTTTACGTAGAGAGCCAGACGATTTCTATTTCGTTGACGTCATTTGAATAAAGTTCATTTTTTACGATGAGGTTTTAAGTTTTCAAATAAAATAAATAATTGTAGTTCTGTGATCATCAAAAAAACATCACCGCTGAATGGATCGCATTTTAGATGTTTAAATAAAATTGCATTTGAGTTGGAAAGTGTTTCACAATCAATGCTTTATGCATGATTAATCTTTCTTGTTTATACGCATTACTATTTTAAGCAAAATAAAGCTATTTAGTTATTTTCGAACCCATTCTTATGTCCTGAAAATACACCCCCGATTCCAGGGAATATCGCCTCACAACATTTAATCCATAAAGTGTTTGTTATTGACTATGTGCAAATTTCCCTCTTTCTTGCCAGCCCTCTATTCATCTCTATTCTAACATGCATTTTCTTTTTATTCATTTCAACATATTACGTTCGACATTTTGCAGCATTTTTATCAGTAACAAAAGCTTTGTAAGGCGTGCAGTGCTTACATAAATACACATTTAGATTGAAGTCGCTCAAACAAAAAAAAATGTCTGCAGTGCTCAAATACGGAAATCCAGGAGGCAACGTTAAGTTTCCATTTTTTAAAATGACTGGTTTGGTATAAAATATGATAACTTTATACGTTTTTGAAGTGTTTAAGGGAACATAGTAAAGCTTTAATTCATCGAATACAAAAAGTAGAAAGAACAAAAAATTCATTTATAATAACTATGATACATTTTTAAATAGTTAGAAGGAATTTTCTCTCTCGAATAAGATACAATCTTGGCACAACAGAGTTTTCAAAATAGTTAAACAACACCAAATAGAGTTTTCTAAAACATTTTAAACCCCATGGATTTTATATCTGCATTTGCAGCTTGATAAAGCTTCTCAAATAAAATAGCGTTCTGCTAATGTAAGTGACAAAATATATACTATTTTAATGAACGTGTTTAAGGTAAATGTGAAATACAGCAATTTAAGTTAATATATTTATAAAGCTCATTAAAAATCGTTTTACTCTCATTAATTCAATCTAGCAATAAAGTTTTTCAACGACCATTACAAGCGCACTCAAAAGGGCTTTATAATATTCTGGAAAGTGACAGCTCTTAATTAAACGAAGGAATATTAATTAATGAATTTTCATTAGCCTCATCCTAGCGTATAGCATCCTTGATTAGGAGTGTCAGATATGGGCTTTTGTTATACGGAGATAGAAATTTAATTTATTCGCATAAATAGAAGTATTAAAATTGTGATTAAAATAACCAAGTTTCACTTCCTCCAAAAATAAAAATTAAGTTTATATTATTGCGTCGTTTGGAATATTTGGAGTCTATCCGTGGTATTCGATTTTCACAAATGTGTCGGGAGGGTGCTTCGTAAATGTCTTTCAAATGAAGACATTGTAAAACCGTTGAAGGAAGTAATGAACAATCAAAAAATGATCTTTGTTGTGATAATTCATTGGAAGAGGGTCAACAGTTTGTTTACAATGATGATTATGATAACAATTGTGACGACAATGCCCATAACATTTCGTCATCTGATTCGAATTCATCTGAAAGTGAGCTCGATGCTGATAATGAATTAGAAAATGTTTTGCATCATGGAAAATGGAAACGGTTCGAGTACATCCAGAGGAAGCCCTCAAGGAAGAACAAGAAATTGCAACAGGCTCCTGAAGAGAAGAACGCATAACAGAGGAAAATAGATGTCACACCTTTCATAGTGATGAGGAAGAGGTGAATGATGGAACTGGATGGAAGACAACATAACAGAAAAAGATAGATGTCACATCCTTCAAAGTGATGAGGGAGAGGTGAAAGATGGAACTGGATGGAAGACAACATAACAGAGAAAGATAGATGTCACACCCTCCAAAGTCACACCCTTCAAAGCCCGGACACTCATCCTGTTGTTCATACCCTACGGTGAGTCGGGTGGCCTGGGTCTTCAACACCCTTCAAAGTGATGAGGAAGAGGTAAAAGATGAAACTGGATGGAAGATGGAGCCGCTGTCAACTATTTCGAATGGAAGATCTATTACTTCTTGAAGACTCTTCATTGACGATAAGATTTTGAGTATTATAAAGAAATGCACAGAAGCTGAAGCAAGATCGAAACCAAATAACGAAACGTGGAGGATGACTCTTGATGAGTTGGATGCTTTGACGGCTTTGATCCTTTCCATTCGAGGAGATCTTGCCGCAAAAAGAATTTCTGTTTTTAGTTTTGGGTCAAAAATTTGGAGTCCTTTTGTTTCTTGAAAATAGGAGCGGCAATAGATTTTTGGAAATCATGCAATCCATTCGCATAAAGATCAGGAGGTCAGACACACTTGCGCCCCTATCAGACGTTCGGAATATACTGGTGGAAAATTGTCTTAGGTGCTATACGCTAGGCGAAAACATTACTGTGGACGAACAGCTGTTTTCTTCCAAGACACGCTGCAAATTTTTGCAATACATGACGATCCAGCAAAATAAGTTTGGTATAAAATTTTGGTTGGCTGTAGATATCAAATCGAAGTATATTTAATGCATCCCCATATTGATGCATCACCCTATTTGGGTGAGGCCAACGATCGTACCGTGCTGAAAACACCGGTTCTCGTTAGATCACCGAAGTCAGGCAGCATCGGGCGCGGTTAGTACTTGGGTGGGTGACCACCTGGGAACACCGCGTGTTGTTGGCTCTTTTCGGGCGCGGCAGCCCAGTGGTTAGCGCGCGATTCTCGCCGCTGCCTGAACTGCCGCCGTGTTCATGCGGAGTACGATCACGTTAAACATGTGGGTCCGTAAGTCCTTCCGAGAGGTTGGTGGTAGGGGAAGGAGGGTACGGTCCCTGTGGATGCCTCCCCCACTGGGTTCCGGTCTAAATTGGGTGGCACTTCCCGGCCGTCCAAACAGTTACCTTACACCTTTCTGGTAGGTCGGACGGTCTGGGTCTCAACAACAACAACAACCCTATTTGGGTGCAGCCCCATATTTGGGAAAATATGATTTCAAATCAAGTAACCTAAGCGTGGGTGATCATGCTTTTCTTCGTCTAGTGAGACCCTACTTCAACACAGGAAGAAATATAGCTTTTTCACTTTTCTAAACTTTGTAAAAAGCCTTAAAGGAAAGGGATGCACTATGTCGTAACCATTAACACGGCAAAAATGGAAGTTCCAAAACCTTTGGAAACAAAAACGGAAAAAAAATACATTCCACCTTTGCTCCAAAGATCAAATACCAGCAAATGGAAAAATCCCTAGCTTCTACATGATAAATACTTATAATCCCGGATCTACACCAAACACTGCTATTAAAATACTACTCTATTTATAATGAACTTAAACAAAATTTTAGCCTTTGATTGCGTTAATTCGATTGCGTTATTGTGTTTAAAAATAATGGGCTTCCAGTATTCACGGATTGTAATTTTTGTACCCACTATCGTTAGAATCGCTTTATTAACTCGTGAGATATCGTCTCCAGAGACTCACTGACACACACACAGATATCACCTCAAAAACGTCCGATTCGTGTTCTGAGATGCTTGAAACGTGCCCTCCCGTCGAAAACTCGAATTCGAATGTTAGACCCCATCACAATACTTCCGTATATACATTATACTATATATATAAGGAAGTAATAAGGAGGAAGAGCCTCCATTCAGAAGGGTTCCGAGTGAGTAAAATTTTGTAAAACAATTTTGTACTTTGATAAAACGAGTGAAACGTTAGTAAACTCATTTATTTCGTTTACTGCTTTTCAAAGCCCTACGCATGACTCGCTGATTGTTGACAGCGATCTAACACTTTTAGCATTCTTTTGGTTCACGTCAAAATATCAAATTATTTTACTAATTGTTTATTCCGTACATAAATTAAACTATTACTCTGTATTAGAAGATATTTTACATTCAAGTTAATCTATAAACTTGCCGGGCGATCCATGAATACGTATATTTTAACCGATTCTGTTCAAACCTCACACATGATTAAACATCTTTGGCATCCTCAAGTTCAATGAACTTCCTCAATTTTTTAAACAAAATGATAAAAATGATAACATTTTTTAAACAACAGATTCAGCCACGAAAAAACATCAAAGGCTGACTATTCAAGGACTTTTCAAGGTAAAATACCATATTTTCAAGAATTCAAAATCGAAACAAAAGTAGGGCAAAATTGTACAATTTCCATAGTAAAGATTTAATGACATTCGTCCTGTATTTCATAATATAATTTCAAGCTTTATATCTAACTAGTGAGGCCCACAAGCAGTTTGCGCAAGTCATTTAAAGAATCGGTTTATTCATAGGCTATCTTCTACTGTAATAAAGGACACTACTCAATCACTGTCTGTGTAGCCACAACACAAAAGGGAGTACTATAATATCCATTGTTGTCAATAAATTAACAAGAAAGATCAATCATGCTTAAAGCATTGATTATGAAACAATTTCCAACTTCAATGCAATTTTATTTAAACATATCTAAAATGCAATACATTCCTCGGTAATATTTTAAAACTTATCACAATATTACATTAATTTATTATATTTGAAAACTTAAACCTTCATCGAAAAAAATGAACTTCATTCAAATGACGTCATTGAAATATAAATTGCCTGGTTAAAACATCTCTAAAATAATTTTAGAATTATCATAATACTACGATAATTTATTATATTTGAAAACTTCATCGGAAACAACTGAAATTCATTCAAATCACGTCATAGAAAAAATAACACGCCTGACTTTCTCTATAAAAGCAGCATTTCATTCATAAATAATTTCCCGTTCATGTCATTCATCACAATACTATATTAATTTACTTTATTTAAAATTTAAGACCATGGAGCTACAAGTAATTAAACTCTATGCGTAAAACTTCATCGACAAAAATCGTCCTTCCCTTTGTAAAATCAATGAATATTTCATTCATATCAGCTACGCAGATTCCATGAACTAAATGATTTTGTGTTAAAGAAATACAGCAATTATAATACAACTCATTCTACATATTTTGCTGTTTACATTTTACATAGGTGAAAAATAGGCTTCGTTGTAAAAATAATCAAATTTGGATGAGCATTTAAACTCAAATATATTGTAATTGCGTTGTTTCAGCATGTAGATGCACAGAATTTAAGCAAAAATAAAGTAGTTTTAGAACGGATACAACACTCAATATGAATTAAAAAGAACTTTAAAAATCACGATTTTGAGACAAGATGGATGCCATATATAATTTTGAAGTGGGTCATGTGATCTTTTCATATCATGGCCACGTGATCGCTTCATATAAGAGGTGTTATTATTATTTTCATTTTTATTTAAAAAACTACTGAATATATTTCGCTGAATTTTTTTTTCATATATTTTATGGAATAATTTGGATATTACCTAAAATTTTCGAAGCAATTTGTGAATTTTAAATCCGCTTAAAAAATGTTTGAAAAATTAGGTCCCATAGGGCTCAATGTATTTCATTTTTTCAACCCGGGTTCAATCCAAAACTAATTGGGTGATATTATTCATTTATATTCCCATACGTCCTACAGACCGTCTGAACAACATACTAAAATTTCATTTTGATTAAGTTATTTTTACGGCAGTTATCGTGCTAACGGACAGACAGACAGAATGAACAAAGTCATAAACACTTTTCAACTTTGTTCTAAAGTGTTAAAAATGAGTCCAATAACAGCTTTGATTTCAGTATCGGATGTCATACACAACGTAGAACTCCGGAATATTGCTCTTTATATATAGATTATTAAAAATTCAAAACAATATAAGATTTATTATATCATCCCTTACTTGATTAAATGAATGTTATTCATTTGACTTAAAATGTGAAGTTTTATACAATAAAGGACACTATAATTTATAATACGTTATATATACGTTATTTATGGACTATATAATCCTAAATATATTTTATCCTATATATATTATATTGAGAACTGTTAACAGAATTTTCCTCAGGATAGAAAAGTGCAAGGTGCTATAATAATCTAATAAAGGACGCTCTATAAAAGCGGGCACATAAAGTAATCGAAAGTTACAGAGCACTGATAAATAAATGGGATTTTTTGCTATAAACATACTTATCGTTGAATAGCTATTATTGAAAACTATTTTTACATTAAATCTGTTTAGAGTCATGAGCAGTCGTGTTCATCACCCATTACAATGATCGAATTTATATAATTTTAGAATTTATTAAATTAAAAAAGAGAATGTTAAATCGTATTTTCTAAAACTTTCTTATGAGTCAATGAGATTTGAATGATTTGAGTGACAAAATACATTTAAATGTAAAAAACACTTTTCATTTGTTGTAACATACTAAATAGAGTCTTGTCTGATGCTGTAAATAAAAATAAATATTGCTAGTTTCGATTTCAATCTACTTTATGTACTTTACCACTTGCCACATCACGCTCAACCGTACACTCTCTGTTGCAAACGCGATCAAACCAGTCTCCTTGACATTTCAGTGTAATCTTCCGGAGCTTTGAATAGAATAAAACATTTTTCTAATCGACGGACACATTGAACTTACACTTCTGACCAGAACCCGAAAAACACATATCACCTTTCATCGATGTCAACGCTCCCGGAAACTGAAAAGTCTGACTATCCTTCAATGCGCTTATTATACCAAAAATGTCATTATTTAGGATAAGCACCATCGTTTTGGGAACCGAAATTCCCCACAGGCGTCATCTTTACAAGCCGATAACACCTTGGACAGGGTTCATGCCCGTTTTATAAAATTAAATTCCCTAAGTTTTCCAGGTTTCCCCTGTTGTCTTTATCAAAATTCCAGATACTGTGTAATATTTTAATGCCAATTTTAAAAAAACAATTTGAGATTTAACTGATATTTACCGTGAATACCTGACAGTGAGAAAAAAAGATCATTCAAAACAATTCAACTTTTTTATCTTTGTATACAATTTTATCTGCATATACAGTACAAGTTCGAAAATCTGGACTTTAACACTTTCGGATTATAGAGTTTGGATAAAATTCAAACTTAATATCAACTAAATACACTATAAAACATTGTTTTTGGAAAAATAATTAACTAGAAATAATAACCTATTAAAAATATTATTTAATACAAAAAAAAAAAAAAGAGTGGAACAAAAGAAATTTTAAGAAAAATATACATATACAAGAAATCAAAATCAAAAGAAAGTTTACGTTTTATCATTTTGTTTAAACATTTGAACTCATGTTTGTTGTTTCATTCATTTTGGCAGTTTTCATAGAACGCAGTTTTTATTTTACTCTGTAGGTAGATGGGCAGTATTTCCTGTTTGGTTGCGAAGCTTCTTTGTTCAAGATCTTTAATTGCATGATCGATATACTGTTTGTACATGATTATCAATAAGTATTTTTTCTATCGACTCTTTCTCCCCCCCCCCCCCCCCTACACACACCTCAATTCACTGGCTAAATGTCTCCATATTTTTACGTTCTCATATTATAGAATAAAGAAAGTATTGTTTTCACGAATATTTTCTATTTTGAGATTTTGATGACAATACATGTTTTAGGGCCTGCTGAATACATTTTGACTATTTTAGAGTCATGTCTACCTGTTGTCGATTGCTAGTGTACACGATAGCTGTCATAAATACGGATGGATTTTCACGAAAATTTATATCCGGCTTATTTATCGAAAAATCTAGAACTAGATAGAATTTTTTGCATTCGAGTGAAATTTCATATTTTCTATGGCAGCATGAAAAAAATTTGCTTCACGCATAAAAGGGATTATTTATGACTCAATGATCACGAAATTTGACAGCTTCAATCATTTTAGTAATGTCACTCAGCTGATGAAGATTTCAGTAGTGATAAAAGATAATATCAGTAGTTTTAAGACTTTTTCAGTAGTCAGGTTAAGAAATGAAATATATATATGCTCGCATACAGTGGCGTGGCGTCCATTGAGATTCAGAAGATGAGCCTCCCCTGTCTATTTAAAGTCTAATTTAAAGATGCTTTTATTTATATTTTTTTAAATAACACACACACATATATATATATAAATATATATATATATATATATATATATATATATATATATATATATATATATATATATATATATATATATATATGTGTGTGTGTGTGTGTATTTTTTTTATAAAACTGTTACACGTTACTTATTTCAAATGAGACGTTTC
Organism: Amaurobius ferox; assembly: GCA_951213105.1. Classification (NCBI taxonomy): domain Eukaryota; kingdom Metazoa; phylum Arthropoda; class Arachnida; order Araneae; family Amaurobiidae; genus Amaurobius; species Amaurobius ferox. The sequence continues at coordinate 4,507,750 of OX578136.1, forward strand.
AAAGTATTTTTCCCATAAAAATGCATATCTAGAAACTAAAATCATCTTTACGGTGCATTGAAAGAAGCATAGTATTAGCACCGCCCACCTGTTAAACTCCGCCCTGGCTGATAAGCTAGAATTATAAGCTAGCTTCCCGAAAGGTGTGGCTAATGCTTCCCCCATTTTCAATTCTTTAGTAAACAGCGTAACTTAAGACAATGATTGGATATGGGACATGACGTTTCATGAATCAAAATTTCTTGGGGCAAGGTTAATGGACCCGCCATTTTGAGCCAAACAGGGTTCTATTAATAACTCTTCGTAGAAAAAAGCCATATATAATAGTAAAAAATATGAGGCATTTTCCACGAATAACATGACATTCACCTCAATTTAAACAATATCAAGACGAAGAAACAGACTTATGATGACTACCATTAAACTTAAGTAGTTTGTGAAGACGGACGCTTAGTCACAGTCACAGTATGGCGAAGTATCCGTTTGCGTAATTTTGAGTTTTCGAAAGAATAAATTTGATTTCTCTTTAAAAACCACGTTACACGAGAATCTCAGTTAAACAAAAGCCATTGATTATTTTCTAGCGGATTTTTAGCATAGTGTGGTTAAGATATTTTTAAGTTCCCAAAGTATAGTGGTTTTAAATAATTAATATACAAAATTGTTTAAGGACATTGTTGACTACAGTGATTTTCAGCTAAGCTTATGCTCCAGATGTATTTCTCGCCCATTTTCAATGCACTCCTTTGATTTGCTTTATTTCGTTAGTTCTAGCTGTTCATATTTACAAAGTTTTCATGCAGTTAAAAATACTGTATGTTGAAAACAAACATTTCCGTTTCATAAAGTACACGTTGTGACTAATGAAAATAACAAATATTAATCTTTAATAAAAAAATAAAATATAGAAATGCATTTATAAATATGAATATATCAATTTTAATATATCCTTGCCAAAATGGTTGCTTTTGTATTTACCTAAATCATTATTTTAATACCACTTTTTGGAAAACATCCCTTCAAAAGGTTCATACCCCTTTTTCAAAATATGAAAATATGTATGACGCAAAAATAATTAAAAAATGAATCTTGATAAGTAACCAGAATATAAAAATAAGCTAGTCTTGTCAATCTAACATGCAACATTTAGAAGATGGATAGGGAAATACACTAATGAACTCTGGGCGATTCACGTGAGCATGTGCGAAAATAATTAAAAAATCACCCCCTATAATAACCAAATATGACAAAAAAGCTAGTTTAATCAATCTAGAATGCAACATTTAGAAGATGGATGGAAAAGATACTAATGGATTCTCGGCGATTCACGGGAACATAAAGTGAATTTCGTAATCGCGCTATTTATGCGACAAATATAAAAAAATTAACCATAATAATGAATCAGAATATAAAAATAAGCTAGTTTAGTCCACCTAATATGCAATATTTAGAAGATGGAGATAGATGGAAAAAGATACTAATCGGCTCTCGGCGATTTGCGAGAACATAAACTGAATTTCGCAATTGCATTGTTTATGGGCAAATAATTATAAAATTCACCGTTCAGCGATTTATACGAAATTTAACAACTTTTAAGAAGTACATTTATTACTTCCATAAAAAAAAAAAAACGATTTTTTACATTCCACGCAGCGTTAAATCATGATTGTCACGATGATTTGATTGGCATGACCGTGCACGCGGCCGTAAATCGTCATTGTCACGTTCATTAGATTAGCATAAAATCGCAAGTTGCCGTAAGCCCCCGTTGTCACTGTGATTTGGGTTGACATTAACGTGCACGCGGCCATCAATTTAAATTGGTCTTCACAGAAGACAGTTTTCCATAGGAAACTTTGCAAATTCAGTTCCTGTAGAAACTATGGAGAATCCGTAGTATAATCGGCATCTCTGTGAGCAAGCTGGTCAGCAAGTTGAAAATTCCCTGATTTTCCAGATTTTGGATAAAAAATCGATTTTCCCTGCAATTTCCCTGACATTTTAATCCATTTTCAAATTCCCTATGAATTCCCGGTTTTCCCGATTTCCAGAGTGTGCACGAACCCTGCTTGGAAGTTCAATTCAAACTGTACCACTTGACGTCGCGTTCATAGGCGGCACCAGGCTTTCACAATGGTGGGTGTTCATGCGAAGCATGTATTGTTTAAAAGTAACAAATAGTTTACTTGTGGAACTGTGATTCATTGTATTTTGTCCACCAATTTCTGCATGATATAGCCATGGACTTAATTCGTAAAAATTACTAAATAAAAAGAGAACTAAAAACTACGAACACGCTAGCACAAATGTTAATGGAATATCGACAATATGGTGCCAAATTCGATTCGAAACGAACGTCTCTGTATCTTCCGCGATAGGCGAGAGTTCACGACAGATTTCTTTAGACAGATTGCCTTGCGCACCTGCAGTCATTTGGAACTGGGAAGACCCTAAGAAACCCTACCAGAAACCCTAAAAATATCTGATCTCAGATTTATAAATCCGTAAAAAATTGAATAAAATAAAGACTTAAAAAAGAGACAAAGAGAGACTGCAAATTATTGGAATAAAGGACAGTTAAGTAAAAAGGAGTGTTTGCTCAATTTGTAAGGCGCCGCTTATGCCCGCATTCAAAACATTACCACAAAATCATGACGAACGTTTTATTTAACAAACTTTGCATTAGTCTCTCCCTCACACACACTAGTTCAAGTTCCGTAAATTATGCATATCGCCGAAAGCAAAATTGACACCCATAAGATCCCTAAATAAGATGATAACAATCCTAAAAATAATAAAAACTAAGCACATTAAAATGTCAATACATTTACTTAAAATGTACAGCATATTTTCAAAAATATTTACGAAGTAAAAAAAATCCATTACACAAAAATCCCATATAAAAATCCACATTTAACTGGCTTATTAACAGGACTATGAGGCATCTTTTTCCTCATTTCAAAGTTATCCAATTTTTTTAATAGCAGAACATCTATTTTGAAAAATAAATAAATAAATAAAATAAAAATTGGCTCGCTCATGCAAGGCATTTCGATAACCTTCAGGACGAAGCCTCAGGAAGGAACAAAGGAAGAAATAAAGTAGAAACGGTTAGAAGAACAAAAACGGAATGAATTTATTTAGGATGCAATTTGGACCATGCAGACATTTCGATTTCAGCCATAAAAGAAATGAGCTTACCATCACTCACCCGTCAAGAAAATTCTACAGATAGTAGGGTTCGAAACGCACAGCCGCATCCAATACAGAAAATAGAGGAACATCGACAAGCTTCAGTATGACACACGAGCAGGCAGGATGGCAGCTAGATATAACAAAAAATAATATATAAACTTTAATTTGTCACATAATGATTATAATTCCATCTTATAAATGAATGAATGGGGCGAGTGACTGCTGAAAATGGCGCTTTGGTTGAGCCCGACCGGTCCACAGCCCCCCAGACAAACTGACAACACGCTAGTATAAAATCAATAGTCAGTAGAGGAACAAAAGTCCTAACACATATTTGACTAGATACAACTAGTAGTTATACAAATAGCAAAATAAATAAATAAAATAAGCAATAGATCAGCAAACCGATCCAAATTGTAGGACAAATAACTTCTTCAAACTATTTTCGTAGTTCAGCGATTTTAAGAAAGGTGGGAAAAGAATTCCGTCCTCTTGAACCGGTCGAATTTATATTTAGGTATAAGCTATTTGTACGAAAAAAAGAGGGGTAAAAATGGTTTTATATTTCGAGCATTGTAATTAGGATCGTGAAAATGAGCGGCAAAGATACTATATTGCTGATAAGGATGAAGAGGCTGAAACATAAACGTCAAACGATAGCGAAAAATATGAATGGGGAGTAAAATTTTATAGTGAGAACCTATATAATGGTGATAAATATTCGAATCAAATGAATCTTTAAGAAGCGAAATATACGTATTTTGTAGAATACGAAGCCAGTTTATATTCCTGGTTTCCACCCAAACAAGACACACGAGGGAAAATCAAATTGTAATAGAGAAGAATTAAAACAGTCTGAAGTAAAAAGATAATTTTGTTCTGAGTAATCCAATGTTTTTTCTTACTTTGTTATAAATAGGGTCAACATGCTTATTCTGTTTTAAGTCATTTTGCGAAATCACGTCCAAGAACTTAACGCCAGAAGGAAAAAGAATAAGGGGACAAGAAAGAATACACCGAGCCATTTGTATAAATATATTTTATATCACGAGCAGATTTTTTTCCCATCCAAAAGAAGAAACACACTTAGCTCTTCCAGTATTTAAAGTTAGGAAGTTTAGATCAAACCGTTCTACAAAGTTTTGAATTTGAGAATGGACTGTGTCTGAAATGTTTCCATCAACAATAAGCTCGAGCATCAGAAAAAAAAGAGAGAGAACGTAGAAGATATCATTTATATATATCCAAAACAGAATCGGACCTAAGATTGAGTCTTGAGGAACACCAGTGCGGATAGTGTTATAGCTAGAGCGCACTGGACGAATTGCTTACGATTTATTAAGTAGTTTTTGAATAAAATATGTAAAAGACCCAGACCGTCCGACTCATCCTGAAGACTTGAGTATTTATTTGGACGGCCGGACTGAATAAAATATGTGGAAACCCCAGATCGTCCGACTCATCCAGAGGACTTGAGTAACCATTTGGACGACCGGTGAATAAAATATGTGTTATACCTCTACCAATGTAGTCCAGTTTTGACAAGAGACGTTGGTGATGAATAGTATTAAAATCTTTTGACAGACCCCCCCCCCCCCAAAAAAAAATAAAATAAAATACCGAAAACCGAATGTTTAATACCAAGATTGCACTGAATAGCATTGAGGGCGGTCAAAGTCAGTGGATATTCGTTTTTGAAAGCCAAATGGGTTGGGATGATATTTTAATGCTATTTTAATCAAGAAAATCAATAAGTCCAGCAAAGTCATTTTCCATAATCCTTAGCCAAAACAGTCAAGGCAGTAATGGCAGTAATGGGTCTATAACTTCGAATATTCTGTGTATCACCTTTTTAGAAGATCGTAGAAACTTTCCCCATTTTGAAAGAGTGCGAAACATTAAGGCTGTCCCGAAAGGGTACGCGCTGTATGCTGTATGCGC
>OX578136.1:4517885-4520385 GCA_951213105.1 Amaurobius ferox
TAGCGTTTAACTTTTGCTCCGAACTTTTGAATCACCCTGTATATTAATATATGTCCTGTTAAGCATTAAGCTATTAATATTGTGAAAAAAGTGATTCGTGGGCTTAAAAATGGCAATTATATGGCCTAAATGATTCAAACATTTTCAAGAGGGGAAGCGCTTCTCTTTCACACCCTCACCCTCTCAATAATTTTTTTCAGGACAGCCCTGCGAATTATGACCCGTTGAGAAGATTCAATCTATGGTATGATATAGAGGAACGGAAATAATAGTTAGTTTAACCGACCTTTAATACCTTAGGGTGTGATTCATCCTAATTTTTAATGTCAAGACACAGTAGAACCTTTAAGATTTCACCAGAAGGGAAAGGAGCAAGAACCAATCCATTTAAAGCATGGTGGCCAAAGGAATCGGAATTTGGAGGATGTCGTTATCAGGTAAGGTTCAATGGTAAAATAATAAAATGGTGGTTAATTGCATGAGCTAAAGTTTCGGTTTCGAGGTCCTCCAGAATTAAACTATTAAGAGAATTTAGAGTTTTTCTTTTGCTTAGAAGGCCATTGATCTCAGTCCATACTTCACTAACAGATGAGTTTGAAAAGAATTCTACGTAATGAAATGGCCGATTTACCCAGTTCTTATAACCTTCGAAACACTGCCAGTCAATATTTGATTCGGTATTTATGAATTTAGAATAGAGTGTATTTTTAGGTTTAATGCATTGATACAGTCTATTCGTAATCGAAGTTTTTTAATGTTTTTAATGAACTGAAACCGAGACAAAGGGAAAGTGGAGGTCATAGATTTCGATGACGTAGGCTGTGTGAGGGTTTGAGTAGGTAGTGATTCGGGACCCATCAGTCATTTCTACAGCATTCTTACATTTTTATGCTGAGGTCACTTAAACATCTGACACGCTTACGAATAGGAAAGTAAGGATTCCGTCGGTTAACATTTACATCGGCAAATATAAAATTCGGAAAAGAGCACTCATATGAAAATCGGTGACACCAGTATGATAGCCGAGGCAGTTTGCAATACAAACATCAAGTAAAGTGCTACTATGGAAGGCAATTCGAGTCGGTAAGAAGAAAGTATTCAAACAAGATGAAGAAACAATAATATCGTTAAATTTGAGGCATGTGGGGATACACTTAGATCAATATTGATGTCACCAAGAGAAATAGCAGTTTTTTTAAATATGATTAGCATAGTTGAGGACGTTTGATACAAAATTTGGAAACGTGTAACATTACCCTGAGGTGGTCTGAGATGACATTTATAATAAGCTCAAGTATGTTAATGGATATATTTTCACAATCGTTATTCAAGCATCCAATGATATTAGACATCCAAATTAAATGATATAAAAGTTGTAGTCACATGGTGTTATCGACTCACACAGATAAGCCATACCACAGATCGTCGATACCACTTCCCATCGCTACAACACCGGCCGTGTTCAGAATGGACGATCGAGGCAATCCGGCGATTGAAAGGTCACAAAATGGATCTTTTCCGGGAATTCAATTGGCTAATGCTGACCCAACTGTCAGACCGTGGCAACCAGGGGCTTGACTTCAGAACATAGCCACCATCAGTCTAGAAGCTTTACCAACAGGGAGGGGGTTGGGGCCATCCCGGGCATGACTGACTTTATTTCTTTTAATTCTGGCTCTGTCCATATGATGTCACAGGAACAGCAAACGCGCGAGTTTTATTTTGCGGTTCTCTAAAGAGACTGAGAATCTCTTTGGACGTCACTGAGGAAAGTGTGCACAATTAAAACTGTCAGCGCAAGTTGTTTACGTCTGGATATTGCCACTTCAAAATGAACAAGCAATTTTAATTGTAATAATGGAAAAACATGCTGCGTTTTGGCAACAACTCTCCCGGTTCGTGGCGTCATGGAAGACAAAATGTTATTATTGTCGATGTCAGGCTGCCAACTTTTTGATGGGTTGCCAGGCTCATAGCTCAACCTTATATTAAATAAACTTCCCGACAAGTGAACTCACACCACTGCCGATACATCTCCATTGGATCTGACTCGACATATTGCTTCACGCCTTCAACTGAGTTCTGAAGATTTGATTCGACAGGAATGAATCCGGAATTGCTTTAAGTGGCGAAATCCAGTTTTCCCAGTGGATAAGTCGTGCGTTATTTCAGCACTTAGCACGGTGACAAGCATTTGCATAAAATCTCCCCTGCGGTCTCATATCGCGCATGGGATCCGCATTTATCGAGGTTAAAAAATTACATCACTACACCATCTGCACGAGGATCTTCCCGACTACAAAGGATTCCTCAATGTTTTCCTTTTGGTGTATGAAATTGTTCTGTATGCTTTTATAGACTTATTATGTTTATTTGTTTAAATTTTGTATATTTTCCTCGCCGCTATGTTGGCGATGAATTGTTAATTAAACGTGCTGATCTTAAATAAAAACTATGGGTGGCGGTAACCTGACCGACCTTGTGGTGGGTTACCTGCCTG
>OX578136.1:4525385-4575385 GCA_951213105.1 Amaurobius ferox
TTATTTAGAATAAGATAATTATTGCTAGACTGACGTAAACTATCATTTATTTGATTTAAAGAATTTAGAAGTAATTTACTAGCAGTAGTAGAGTAAGTATTATGCCCACAAGTTACTGTTCTAAATGGGATTTTTGTAAAATTTTGGAATAAGCACAATATGTGGAAATTTAAGAAATTTATATTAAATATTTAAATCGCTATGCATTTTGATAATTTTCAATTTAATACCATTAATGGAATGTAAATCAAGTTTGAAAAGACTATTATTTTTTAAATAATCTAACAGAAATTGTAAATATTTTATTAATAAAATTTATAATTATTATTATTAATAAAATTTTTTACAGATAATAGCATAATTGTTAGAGGCTTTATTAACATAGATGATAACAAAAAATCTTTTTAAATAATAATGGAGGGTTTAATATTATAAATGGATCTAGACAATTTAATACTACTAATAGCATTTTTAATAGATTCTAATAACGTAAATTTCCACATATTAAATACCTCTAAAGGCATAGCATATTTAGAAGCTAATTTATATATATATTTATCAAGATCAAAATTAATTGATCCTAAAACTGTAAAAGAATTATTACAAGAGGGTAACCTGAATTTAGTGCCAAAAGACAAAATGGTTCTTAACGAATTGTCTTTAACTATACCCAAGTCTCCTGTAACTATATGCTCCAGGTCTGGATTTAGAAATTTAGCATAATCTTTTACTTTACAATTACATTCATTATCTAAAATTGACTTAGAAAGCTGATCTATAGAGAGAGACTGTGAAATTTCATTATAATTAAATATGGATCTATCAATAGGCTTGTTGTATTTAAAAGTCTTTGATACACTCAAATCTCCAATAGGCATTAAATGCTTGAACTTGTTAAAAAGATGACCAAAATTTATAGAATTATAAATGGGATGCTTGAATGAGATTACACAATATGAATTAGTTGACATATTATTAAGATGATAAAGTTTTAAATTTAAATACTTAGATCTTGTAATAAGCAAATCATAGAAAATATGATTAAAATGTTCATTAGCAAGATTTAATTTTAAAAAAATTGCATAAACTTTATTTAAATGTTTTTTCTTTACCGCGAAAACCCAGGTTTTAATTAATTTCCATTGAAAAGTGCTCTTAAATTTATTATGTAAAAAAATTAGCTCAGCTTTATGTTCATTTATTAGGGAATTTCCCTTGCCCCGTTTAAATCTTTTAAATTTAACTGATTTACTATTATTTAAAAGGGGTTTCAAAAAAAGGTGATTAAAAATAGAGTATTTATTATCTACAAAATTATTTTTTACAATATTACCATTAAGATATATTCGATTTAATCCATATGGAAAAAGAGTACAATTTGATTTTATATAGTAGTTTTCAAAATACATCCTATCTGTTGTATTTGTTTTTATATCCAATATATGTATTGTGATATTTTCAAAGCCGTGTTTAGCAAAGTGTTTATATATTCAATTTTATTGGAAGTAGGAAGAAAATTATTATTGAGGATATATTTTTTGACGTGATCTCTTCGAACATTCATACGTAGATGAATGGGATTACTAGTTTGTCCGATATATGATAGATTACAAATATAAGATAATCGATCGATGCAATTAAAAACTTCACAGAAAGGCAGATGGCTATCAAGGTTCGTAATTTGAGATTTAGAAGCAGATGGGCAAGTTTTGCAATTTTTATTCTTACATTTATTGAAATTATAATTTTTAGTGGGGTAATTACTATCCATTGCACAATCTCGGTCATTTGATATCGGTCTAAACCATTCCCAACATAAATTGAAAATACTATCAAATTAATATCTATCAAATTATATAATAATAAGTATAAATAAGTTGCCAGTCACTAAATCATATAAGTAATGTATTTCATAAGATAATTCATAAAATAATTAGTATGACAATAATACATAGAGAGAATAATAATAGAAATAAGAAATTGCTTATATATAATTAAAAACAACTAAGTCTACGTAAAACCTAATGAATAACAGGAGGAAATTACAAAATATTAGAAAACATAATGTTAAAGAAACATTAGTTTTAAACTAGATTATATAAAAAAACACTAAGTATTAAAAAATACAAAATTCCTCAAATAACAATGGACTAAAATAAAATAAAATAAAAAAATTATAAATACCGTAGCAAACTTACAAAATTAAGAATACTTTGCAAATATGCAAATGTAAAAAAGAGTAAATAGGAATGACAATGCAAAATTCATTTAATTTATTGCGCAAATGCAGCTAATAAATAAAATGATTTCAATAATAAAAAGGTTTGAAGGTCCAATGAAGGAAAGTGAGAAGCTGTAACTCGAAAAACCTAACTTTCTAACAAGCTTACAAAATAAAAGTATAAATCAGCAAATCTTCAAGCAAATGGAAAAAATACAAATTTCGAATCATTAAGTAAAAAAAAAGTATCAAAAAACAATGGTGTGGAATCGATAAAAGAAAAACAGACGAAATCCAAGCACAAACGCTATACACGTGGACAAGGTCTAGGCCTAAATCAGGATTTGTTCACTTCTTCAAAACTCTTTCTCAAGTTCAAGTGTCTTGCAGAAGCAAACACAAAATTATATGTTTCTGAAGAAATATATAGATTATATCTATGAACTATTTCTACTTGGACAACATACATAAAGAAGAAAACATATAAAAGGAAAAAAGGATACCTGGAATCTAACTCAAAAAATACACGAACCAATCGATTTCGGGAACATCCATATGGAAAGAATATATAACAGCCGAGAATGGACAAGCAATGTACCACAAATTGGCCCCAGTTAAGCATGCTTTATGCCACGACAACACTCCCGGGAGCCGATACGTCACTCATGAAAGATACATATATGGTATATATGGATCTTTCATGAGTGACCCTGATTCCGCCACGTAACCCTGATTTATCTTTTATATATTCATGTTAAATTATGCATTATTATTTGAGTGCATAGTATAGCGTATACAATGCACAGATATACCACTCAATACTAATGAGTTTATGTTGTGAAATATTGAAAATTAAAAAAAAATTCTCTAAACTCCATTTTAGACGCAGTTATGCTGATAGAGAATGTTATGTCGAGAAAGTGGTTATAACACCTGGACTCGGTTTTGTGGGGAAAGTCAAGTACTACACGAATTACCTACGGATGCTGAATCGAATTTCCCCCACTGTAACAGCGCCATCCCGAGAAGAACTTCTTCTTTTACGTCATCTCAGAGATGGAAATGGAAAACAATGAATATTTCATGACGGAGGCCTTCTGGCGTAATCCTTTCCCATCCAATCCACGGAAGGAGCTTTGACAAATGGCCGAAGAAGAGTGCTTCTCGCAAATAGGAGCTCTCTCCGATGTTACACATTGACGTTTAGGAGTGATTTCCCTCATTTTAACTTGGAAACTTAAATAATCGAGATGCAATTCATCCTGGAGTCCCAGATTGTTAGGATGAAAATGAGGATTTTGTCGAAAAAAGTCGTTTATAAATGGGTCAAATGGAATGACCCAACAAGATTTGTACATGGAATCTGAACTCATTTATAGATCCCAACTAGCAGTATACCCGTTCTTCGCACGGAGTACACAATATAAAGAAACTTAAAATTCATGACCATGTGCACATTCCTATAATATACTAAAACATTTAATGGCTCCTAAAAAGAAGTTTAAGGATATCTGTTCTCGTTATACAAAGTGATTTTCACGGGTAGATCTGAAGAATAAAACATCCTAGTCCCCCTTGTAAGCAAATTTACAAAAAATATGAAGTTGAACCAATATATGCAAAATAAAAGCGTTAAAATGGTATGGGACCCGTACTACTTATATTAGCGAATATTAGAATCTATATCCGAGTATTAGTAGAAGATGACGCGTACTACAAAATAAGAGTTTCTAAAATCTTTATCAAAATAAAACAGATGACGTAATAACTTGAAAATAATCCCGTAATCTTTAAACCTAAAGGCCGTAATCGATTCCAATATACATCAAAACATGTGACAATATACCTATACTACTTTTATTTTCGTAGATTAGAAGATTTACTCTTGCATTTGTAGAAGATGATCCGTACTACGTACACTATATGAGTTTCAACAGTTTTTCACAAAAATAAAATAACGACGTAATAAATTGAAAATATCAATAATCTCCGAAAATATAAAAAATAATAATGTTTAAACCTGAAGACCGTAATGGATATAATGCAGTCAAAAATGCAATATCGATGACATTTATTTTATATACATATCTTTATTACTTAAATCCGAAAATATTGAATAAAAAGCGTCTGCCGCATAGATTTAAATTCGTTGAAAACGACATTATATCATCTATATAATAAAAGGCAATGTGTGTATGTCTGTGTGTCTGTCTTATACACTATAGGCTCAGCGACCACGTGTCGCAGAGCTACGAAATTTAGCAATCGGAGACCCCCCCCCCGGGGGGTGACACGTGAAAACCGATTTTTAAAATTTGAATTTTTTTTTATTATTTAATGTTTTATGCGATTTCGACCGTTTTCCCCCTTTTTTATCCACCATCCAGACGTCGTAGAAAAAAACAAATCACACGACCGGAAAGAGCAGACAATTGCGAGTAAAAATATATCAATTTCAAATCTCAGGGATAAATTCTAACATTTTTTAAAGATTTTAAACCAAAAGTCACTTTCGGCTCAAAAAAACAAACTTTCGTTTTTAGATACTCGCGTCGGGAAAAGTATCAACAATTTCGACTAATAATTTACATTTTTAGAAAGCTCAAAGATCAGGCTTTCTTACAAGCCCAATCTGGTCAAGAAATAATAAAAGTAACCACAGGATCCGGATTTTAAGGAAGTAATGTTTTTCAATTTCTCGGCAAAACGGCGAAAGCAGTTCGATTTTTTATCCACATGCGCGCAGACGCACGGTGTTTCTATGGAGAAAAATAAATAAAAAGGAAGTTATGGAGATTGTCGGGTTTAGAAAATTACGTTATATTTTAAATGATGGAATTAAGAGCTTAGCATATGGTCATTATAAAATTTAAATGATTGAATTAAGGTGGATTGAATTTCGGTGATGTATTGTATACATCGGGTGGTGGTAACAGTATATAGAGTGAAATTATTATATTTATATGAAATTATTACAATTATTATATTCGCAAATGTCATCAGTGATTGCTTTTTATACGGCTTTTGGCCTAGGGACAATGAAAAACCGAATTAGTGTTTGGTGGTATCTGGCTGATATATTTGGGCCATGCTCTTGATACCCATGCAAATATCCTGGTGAGGATATTCGCATGGGTATTAAATTATATTTGCAAATGTCATCAATGATTGCTTTTTATACGGTTTTTGGCCTAAGGACATTTAAAAACCGAATAAGTGTTTGCTTTTTGTACGGTTTTTGGCCTAGGGATAATTAAAAACCGAATTTGTGTTTGTTTTTTATAAGGTGTTTGGTTCATTATGCTGGATTGAATTGTGGCGATGTATTATTTACATCGCGTGGTGGTTGGGACCACAATGAAAAAATTAAACACTGAAGAAATAAAAAAATAAATAAAAAAATAAATAAGTTATGGAGATTATCGTGGTGCATTTATGCATCGGGTGCTGGTGGGGACAATTTTAAGAAAAAAACTTTTTTTCGCTGAACAGCATCGTTAAAGTAGCATCGTTGTTTCTTAAATACTAAATTCACATTCAACATCATCAATCTCAAAAATACATTCATGTCATTTGCGATGCAATACTAAAAATACAGACAAACGGATACAATTTCATTTATGTAAAACAAAAAATAGAGAAGCATACTTCTATAAAAAAAACATAGGAGCAGCTGATCCCGGCTGTGAGTACACATCAAAAGGGATCCTTTTCCTAAGGTTACAGGTACAGAAATCCTCAGAATCTCACAGTTCATAAACATTAGAATAAATTCACTTTATAAATCAATTTTCAAGAACCTCCCTTTCCCCTCTATAACATTATTTTTCATATTAAAATTTCATTATTAGTTTTAACGTCATTAAACTAAAACAAACTTTGTTAACTCCACGGGATTATGGCGTCAGCGAGTTTGCCACGGTCAGAATTGTCAAGGGTAGCGAACAGGCTGGTTGCCGAAGACGGCTAGTTTTCAAATAAATTGGCGGAAAAAATATCGTCTGCATAATGATATCTCTATGGAAGTTTAAGGGTTCGTTGTTAATTAATATCTAGACAGCCCCTGGTCTTAGAAACTCGAAAGGACCCCATTTTATGTGGGGCTATTCCAGGGTTACCCACAAAATTTCGTTCAATTTGGTTCAGCCGTTCTGAGACAAACATACACACAAGCAGATAGATTTTCAATTTTATTTATATAGATGCAGGATATTTTGAAAAGATTGCACCACTCAGTATTTCTTAATCGATATGTCGCAGAGCCATGACTCCGATTTAAGATATACTTGAAACTTTCAAGTTTCAGACTTTCAAGTTTAGGTCAAGCGACGGAAGGTCAGGTTCGAAGATTAGGTTCAAGTTTAGGTTCGACGGAAGAGCACATTTCAAGCCTCGCTAGACTCCAATCGAACGTTTGCATGGCGAGTCTGTGGAAGCGATATCTTTCAAACGAAATTAGGTACAAAAATTGCAGTTAGTGGCAGGTACTGGAAGCCTATTGATTTTAAACGCAATCGAATCTTTGGAAGACACCAGATTTTCGAAATTTTGAAAAAATCATCAGTCTCATCTTCATTACTGTTGTGCCCCTCAGGGGTTCACTTCTTTAGTGAATACGGGTGTTGCAATCCCGAGGTACCTTAGCAATGCTTTTCCTTCCCCTTTTCTTTCTCTCTTTCTTTTTCCTTCTCCTTTTTTTTGTCTATCCTCCATTCCCCTTCTTTTTTCCTTTTGCTCTCCTTTTGTGTTTTGTGTTTCTAGTCCCTCTCAGCTGCTGGTGTCATCAATGCCGAGCCCTTATTAAACATCACATCTGCTCTATGGGCCCTAGTACCACTCTTCGGGCTCTGCCGTAAGGTACACCGTTTGGGCTCGGGAATGGGTTCATGTGGGTATGATGCGAAAGGGGTAGAGCTGCAAGCATCAGTAGTTTTTGCTTTTGAGAAACGTTTGCAGTAAACAGTTCCAGAGGTGAGTCCCTTGGTGGCGTTTGTTGGATGGTGGAGAGTGTTTCATATCGAGAAATCCTCTATGGATCCTTGCTGGCCCATGGGCCCTATGCACCAGGTGCACGTTATGGCCCGCTCTCCATCATCTGGCTTTGCGAATGACTCCGGCGGTTACACTTGGCACGTTAGAAAAGTGTGGGAGACGGAGCCTGGCGGGGTCTCCGATCGATCTGGAAGTAAACCGTGGTTTTTTTTATAAGTGGTTACAAGCATGGAGAATTTGAGATTGCTTTCTGTCTCGGGTTCTTCATGCTCTTTTTCAGATGAGAACAATGCTGTTCTGCCAAATATATCACGTATGGATTGGGCTGAGAGGGTTGAGATCTCTGAATCCTCAAAGCCAAAAGATGTGACTCCCAGACGTATGGGACAAAGTTTTGTAACATCATGTAACGCCTCAAAAGCTAGATATTTCATCGTAAAAAGTCTGAAGGAACTTTTGCAAATGTTTCACCATTTTTGATTCAAAAAAAGTATAGCTGTCTATGTAGGTTGTGACGAACCCGTCACTTTTTCAAGCCTATTTTCAGCCATTTTCAGAACAGTTTCAGAGTTCATACACCTTAAGACCGCCTGCATTGCAGTTTTGGAAAACAAGGCTATAAAACTCTGTCATCACAGTCTGATTTCGGAGAAATCCACCCAATTTGAGCCGTCATCAGAGGAGGGAGAACTAATCCCAGAAGGGAACGTTAGGTGGTCTATGAGATGCAGAGCTTGGAAAAAGACATTCCAGAGCTTTGTCAGGGTGGTCCTCAGATTTTGGACCAGAATATATACACGAAAGAGACGCTTTTCGAGAGAGGCGAGACAATTTTCGTAGACAGGTCGCACGTTTGGTGCTCCTGATGGACAGGTTCTCGCTCTCACCGGAATGGTTTCTGTAACCTTTTTGATATTCCTTGTCATGCTTTAATAAAAGCTTATTTTCTTTAACAACGATGCCTGTTTTATCCAGACTTGGAGAAAGTCGATATTTTCATGATATTTTCACAGATTCGAACTCACGAATTCAGAAGGGAACGGTTACTGATATTTAGGTCGGCACATTTCATTTTATGTGCGCGGACCGGAATAACGCTACTGAGTCAACAACCATGCAGAGGCATAGTATCCAGCAGCAGAGAATTGTAAAAACGTTACAAAATGATGCCAAGCGCTGGGATTTATTACAAAATGGTGGCGAACGGAGGGATTCGTTACAAAATGGTGGCAGCACGTGACATATCATGATAATTGGACTGTCAAAAACCATCGGAGTCTGAAACGAATGAAGCGCCTTTGAAATAGAGCTACGGAGCAACACCAGAGAGGTCGATGACCGCAGGACGGACGCAGAATCCGCAGAGAAGGAAGGACTGAATGATTTTCCCACCCGCAACCGAAGAAAGTTCCGTAAAGCCAATGTTCCCGCAGCTACTGACGGAGGAGTCACATCCCCGACCATCCAGAAAGTAACCCGACACCAGATCCTTCACCGATGTGTAACGAAGCCCAAAGAATCTACTGTGGGGTGAGTGATAATTTTTACTTTTGGTTTATGTTACTCAGGATCCTTTGGTAATGAAAGAGAGGGCTAGGCAAAATTTTAATCAAAGCTCAAAATAGGGATAGTAATGCTTAGTGTGAATTTTAAAGATATTTAATGTATTGTTTTCATGTATATTTAAGGTATAGAGTTTTAATAATAATTCCAATACTGGAAGTACAGTATTGAGATAGAGAGGAGTCAGGTTTAGACAGTGTTAATACATTACTTTTATATATAGTTATAATTTTCATTTCCAATTGAAATGGCATTTTTGGCGAGAGCGCGAAAAACAGATCTTGCTATGTTAGCAATGGAGCTGGTAGAGTCGGTACCGCTAAATTTAAAAATTACGGAGTTAAGGAAATTAATTTTGGGAAGCCCAGATTATGAGGAAGATGTCGTTGAAGGGATGTTAACAGCTATTATATTGGAAAGAGTGGAGAGAGAACAACTGGAGGCTAAAGCAAAATCAGAACGGGAACGATTAAATTTTGAGAGAGAACAACTGGAGGCTAAAGCAAAATCAGAACAGGAACAATTTGAAGCAAACTTAAGGTTGGAAAAGGAAAAAATAGAACTAGATAAATTTAAATTAAATTTAGAATCCCAAGAAAGATTGGAGTTAGAGAAAATTCGGGCGGAAAGTCGCAGTAACACAGAGAGTCCGATTGTAAGCGTAGAGGCAGGGGCGCAGATGAGGTTTCGAACGGTGGAGGAGACGGTTAGAATAATAAGACTGCTAACAGTCAAAGTACCCACACGGTCTGACCAGTGGGCGTATTTTTTCTCAAGTCTAGAGAGGGCATTCGCTTCTGAGAGCGTACCGCTTGAATTCAGGGCGACAATTTTGTTAAATTTACTGGGGGACAGAGCGGCGAATTTGCTGACTCAGGTTTCAGAAGAGGAATACGGAAATTATGAGGTAGTAAAAGGAGTTGTATTAGAAAATTTTCAACCTTCGCCTCAGGTATGTTTAGAAAAATTCCGGAAAGCGAGCCGTCGGGCGGACGAAAATTTCGTTCAGTTCGCGACTCGGGCGACGTCCATGTGGGACTATTATTGCAAATTAAAGGGGGCAATGGATTTTGAGACCGTAAACCAATTAGTGGTAGCGGACAAAATTACCCAGGGACTGGACGTCGAGACCTATGCCCATATAGGTATACGGCAAGGTGATGGGTGGTTTAAGCCCAGGGAACTGGCCAAGGAGTGCGATATGTACTTCGCGGCCAGGGGAAAATCATATGCGGCGTCGGGGCCAGGAAATGGCAAGGCTAGTGAAAATGAGAAAGAGGAACGGGGTAAATTCCGATCCGAGGGCGAAAGAGCCCGGACAAATATTGGGGGACCCGTAAATGGGGGAAAGAAGGGCCAATGTTTTTTATGTGGGTCGAAGAACCATTTTAAATGGGACTGTCCTCAAAGGAGGCAGGGAAGGCCGAATGGTACTAAGGACACTAGCCGGAGATGGGAAGACAGACGCGCGGCTGACCAAAGGGAGGCTCCACGAGTTACTGACCACAGAGTCGTAGCCAGGGTGGATGCAGTTAGGGCGGAGTATCCGGAAACTACGGAGAGGGGACCGCTATGCAAATTAGAGAGGGTGCCGGTGAGCGTCGACGGTAAGTTGGCGTGGGCTCTAGTGGATTCGGGCGCGGAAATTACGGTCGTAAGGAGCGACGTAGCGCCAGGCGAATCGCGGACGGAGGCGGCTATACGTTTACAGGGAGTATTCGGGCCGGCCGTAGAATGTCCACTGATAAATATCCCTTTAGGAATGGTCAGGGGGGAGAGCGATAGTGCGCCCCAACAGGAAGTTTTATGCGCGGTCGTGAAGGATATGGTAGAGGAAGTTTTGTTACCGCCACAGGTAAAGAAGGAATTAGAGAAAAATTCTAGAGCTGGGAAGGCAAACGCCATAGACCCAGGTAGGCGCGAACCGATTCCGGAGAGCGCAAATGAAAGCGAAACAGTTTATGAACCCCAGAGAGGGTCAGTTTCGATTTTTGAAGTAGAAGCAGGGGGAGAAGCCGCAAAAAGCGAAAAACTAAAGGAAGCTGAGTTCCCGCAATCGCAGATGTCTGCGAAGGAACAAATAAGGTGTGCAAAATTAGAGGAACGAGCCAAGATATGCGGAGGATATGTGGTTTACACAAAAAATGTGTTAGGAGAGAGAGAAGGCCAATTAGTCGTCCCGAAGGTAACCAGGGCTAAAAGGAGGCGACAAGCGAAATTCAGGCCACTGGAAATTCTTCTGCAACAAGCAGAGACCGGGTGGGGCATCCCCGATAGTCAAGAAGTTAATAACAAACAGGTAGATGTACCGGATGGCGAGAGGAAGAAATATCCCAACGAGATTAGGGACCGAGGGAGCCAAAACGCGAAAGCGGAAATGAAGGAACGGGGTCTTTCGGTTTCGAAATGGAAAGTTCCGATATTCCACGAAAGGGCTGCGATTCGAGAGTATCTCGGCAGAAAGATGCGAACCCCTGGCGATGGCAGGAAAGAAGGGGTGGAGAGATACTATGATTCTTCAACACGGTGGAAGAGAGGTATGGGATAGGAGAAGGCAGAACCCAGAAAGGGGGAGGGGGAGATGTGTTTTGAAAGTGGGTCAGAGCATATTTCTCCGGGCTCGGAACCGTAACCTCCCAGCTGACTGATGCAGGGGGCGGGGGAGCGAGGAGAAGAGACGTTAGTTTCGATATCGCAGGAGTTTTACATGAAAACGGAACGGAGGGAGAGTTAGTTCAGATTTTATGTATCGGTGTTTAATGTTTACCGGAGTGGTTATGTGTAGTAGTGTACAAATGTTGCATGAGTTTATTTTATATTAGTGTACTGATTTTTTTGTTTGTGGGATTTTCTTTCATTAGAAACTTTTATATAGTAGTGTACAAATTCTACCGGAGTGGTTATATATTTGGTGTACGGTTTTTTTTTTGTTTCTTACCGGAGTGTAGGGGGAGAGTACAGTGTAGACGGTCCCAAGGGAACTGGGAATTATTTAGGAAGATAGATTAGGTAAACTCATTGATGAGATTATAGATAGATACTGATAGGATGATTAAGTGTAGGATTTATATAGTATAAATTGATAGAAGATATTTTTTTTTATAGTTAATTTATGTAAAGTTATGTGTGTCGGGTAGTGTAATATTAGATTATCTATTAGTGTTTATGGTAGTTGTTTTTTTTGTTTTGCTTGTGATATTATACTATTTGGCTGGGATTCTGGGAGAGTTTTAATGTTGCAATGGAAGTATATAATATGAGATCCTGGGTGGCAG
The DNA here is from genome assembly GCA_951213105.1 of Amaurobius ferox. Taxonomy (NCBI): domain Eukaryota; kingdom Metazoa; phylum Arthropoda; class Arachnida; order Araneae; family Amaurobiidae; genus Amaurobius; species Amaurobius ferox. The sequence continues at coordinate 4,537,437 of OX578136.1, forward strand.
CCAAAGTAAATAGTCACTGTATAGCAGGCACATACCCAGCAACTGTGTGTTTTACAACCAGTTATTCAGAGGTGAAAAACCGTGAAAGAATGCCAGAAACTCTGGACTCAAGAAAATTTTATTGTGTATGCAGACTCCGACACTCTAACTTTTAGGTGTGCACTATAAGAACTGAAAATGCATAATCTTTGAGTGCATTCTGACAATAGATGCGGTATAGCAGGAGTGATGTGGGTTACGAGCGGTTGCTCATTACCAGACAATTGTGTGGGGTAATAAGGATCAATGGACCTGTGTTCGGACGATCCTCAAGGAGTATAATGCTGTAGTGTTATTACAAGTGAATTGTGCTTTTTGGAAAAAGCTGGGTATTTAACCCTAGTTTTTCTCTGGGTGGGGCATGTGACGAACCCGTCACTTTTTCAAGCCTATTTTCAGCCATTTTCAGAACAGTTTCAGAGTTCATACACCTTAAGACCGCCTGCATTGCAGTTTTGGAAAACAAGGCTATAAAACTCTGTCATCACAGTCTGATTTCGGAGAAATCCACCCAATTTGAGCCGTCATCAGAGGAGGGAGAACTAATCCCAGAAGGGAACGTTAGGTGGTCTATGAGATGCAGAGCTTGGAAAAAGACATTCCAGAGCTTTGTCAGGGTGGTCCTCAGATTTTGGACCAGAATATATACACGAAAGAGACGCTTTTCGAGAGAGGCGAGACAATTTTCGTAGACAGGTCGCACGTTTGGTGCTCCTGATGGACAGGTTCTCGCTCTCACCGGAATGGTTTCTGTAACCTTTTTGATATTCCTTGTCATGCTTTAATAAAAGCTTATTTTCTTTAACAACGATGCCTGTTTTATCCAGACTTGGAGAAAGTCGATATTTTCATGATATTTTCACAGATTCGAACTCACGAATTCAGAAGGGAACGGTTACTGATATTTAGGTCGGCACATTTCATTTTATGTGCGCGGACCGGAATAACGCTACTGAGTCAACAACCATGCAGAGGCATAGTATCCAGCAGCAGAGAATTGTAAAAACGTTACAAAATGATGCCAAGCGCTGGGATTTATTACATAGGTGATGCAAAAAATATTAGAAAACTAAGATCCGGTGACCTTTTGGTCCAAGTTACCACAAATGCTCAAACAACAAACATAATGAAAATTATCCATATTGGAAGTTTCAAGATCACAGTAAACATACATATGTCACTTAACTATTCTAGAGGTGTAATTTCCGAATCAGATCTCATTTATGACAGTAAGGAAGAAATTTTGAACAATTTAATTGACCAAAATATGTGCGCTGTAAGACGTATCAACATTCGTAGAGAGGGGAATGTCTTACCAACCAAACACCTCATACTTAACTCGCCAGATTCACCAAAAACCATTAAAGCAGGCTATCTGATGTGCAAAGTCCGTCTTTTCGTTCCAAATCCATTAAGGTGCTTTAAGTGCCAAAGATATGGACATTCTAAAAATTCATGCCGAGGGAAATATGAAACATGTGCCGGTGTGCTGAGCCTGGACATGAATCTGAAAATTGTGCAAAAAAATTTCAATGTGTTAATTGTGATGGTGAACACCCATCATATGCTCGACCATGCCCTAAATGGAAGATTGAAAAGGAAATACAAACTGTTAAAATCAATAATAATATTTCCTTCCCTGAAGCACGTAAAATAGTACAGCAGGTGCACCTAAAGATGTATCCTATGCCACTGTAGCCATTAAATCCTCAACTTCTGTTGCCACGCAATGTGAGAAAAGATCTATTGCTACACAAACCGAACCTATCTCTGTGCCCGAGGATAGTCCTAACCCACCAAGTACTAAAGTTAAACCTAAATCTGCCATACCCTTAGCAACTTTTAGACCAGAGTTTTCACAGCCATATAAATTAAGTACCAGTGAGGATAATGAAATATATACTACAGTGAACAAGAAAAAAATTCAACAAAAATCAAAATTAAAAAATGAGATAGACGAACTTGCACCTAGAAAATCCTTAAAAACAATAAATGCAGAAAATGATGCCAATATTGATGATGCAGTACAACTATGAGTTTTGGATGACGAAACAATGTTGACGGATGTGTTGCCACCTTCTTCCAATAGGTCCAGGGTGAACAGTTCTCGTTCACCAACAAAGAAAAAAACCATACATAATGGCTTCTTTGGTTTCTCGGAATTACCGTGGTTTGCAGACCAAGTTGTTTGAGGTAAAATCCTTAATTAATACTTACCATCCCATTTGTGTCTGTTTTCAAGCAACTTTTTTAAAGTCTAACAATAGCATAAATATTAAACATTTTACTTGCATTCGCAAAGATTTTGATCAAAACAGCAGGGTTTCTGGGGGGAGTAGCCTTGCTAATATCCCAAGACTTGCCTTCCTCCAATGTACAACTTACCACTAACTTACAAGCTGTTGCTGCTCGTATCCATATTAAGACGTTGATTACAGTATGCTGTATTTATATTCCACCAAATGATAATATTGATCACAAGGAACTTGATGATTTGATTAGCCAACTACCTCCGCCATTCGTAATATTGGGTGACTTTAATGATCACAACCCTCTTTGTGATAGTTCTGACATGAATCACAGAGGACAGCAAATCGAACAGTGTATTAATAATCACAGCCTGTGCCTATTAAATAGCAATGAACATACCTACTTTCATCAACCAAGCAAGACATTCCACACTATCGATCTTGCTTTTTGTTCCTCATCAGTCCTTCCGTACTGGTCCTTTCTAGTCGACAAAGATCTACACAATAGCAACCATTTCCCCATTGTTCTCTCTAACAGTCAAATCAGATCACATGTGAAACCATCGCGATATATCTTTTCGAGAGGTTATTAGGTGACATTTACTTCCCAAGCTGTGATAGCTGATGACGCAGTTCAGAGTTATGACATCGATACAGCTGTAAATAATATTACAAATCTGTTGATTAAGGCTGCTGATACTACAGTCCCTAAGAGTTCTGGAAAAACATCTAAGTATAGCTTTCCTTGGTGGAATGAAGAATGTCGCGAGGCATACAAAAAGCAAAAGAAGGCCTAGGCCAAATTTCGAAGGTATCCTACGATTGATAATCTTACTGCACTTAAATATACAAAAGCAGTTTCTCGTAGGATACGCAGATGAAGGCAAAGAGAGTCATGGGAGGAGTATGTCAGCGGACTAACCTCTTCCACTTCCAGCAAGAAAGTATGGCAAAGGGTTAAAAGGTGTTCCGGTGTTTATAATGACCACCCCATATCTGTTATAAATAGCAATGGCTCAATTATTAGCTCTCCGGCAGACATAGCAAATGAAATAGCCAAAGCCTTTGCAGATGTTTCAAACTCAGCAAGCTATTCAGAACCATTCCTGTCACACAAGATCAGATCAGAAAAGAAACCAATTGTCTTCTCACAAGCCAAAAAGTTACCATAGAGTTTGAACTTCGTACAGCATTGTCACAGACTCAGGGAACCTGCAGTGGGCCAGATGGTGTCCATTATACTATGCCAGAAGTAGTTTATTCAGAAAACGAGGTCTTCACCTACCTCCAGAGATTTTGATGGAGAATGCTAAAATTGGTGTTGTTGACGAAGTGAAATTTCTTGGAGTTTGGTTCGATAGAAAACTCATGTTCCTACCCCATGTTCAGAAACTGAGAAAGAAATGTGAGAGAGCCATTAGCAATTTAAAAGTTCTGTCAAATACAAAATGGGGTGCAGATACAGCTACAATGCTACGTATATATAGGGCAATTATTCGTTCCAAGATTGATTATGGATGCAATGTTTATGGGAGTGAACGAACATCTGTTCTCCAAAAACTCGACACAATACATAATAAAGCATTACGTATATGTTCAGGTGCCTTTCGAACATCTCCTGTTCAAAGCTTATATGTGTACTGCAATGAGCCACCTCTAGCATTCAGGCGTGAATAGTTGATACTGAATTATTACTATCGGGTCATGTTCTTACAGAACCACCCTCTGCAACGGCTAATACTAGACGGGCAGTATGATCGACTCTACGACCACAGACCCTCATGCATTCCTTCTTTTGACAAGCGGATACGCAATATATTATTAACAACCCCACAAGTAGATCTTAATGTAAGGAAAACAAAGTGTTTTGAAACACCTCCTTGGCATGTTCCAAATTTTATATATATATCAACACTTTTAGTAATTTTACTAAGAGAAATACAGATCAGACTATTTACCTGCAACTGTTTGCTGAACATAGAAATCTATATGATGAGTTTACCCCTATTTTCACAGATGGTTCAAAAATAGGCAATTACGTTGGTTTGGCTTATGTATGGAGAGTCAGTTCAAATAAATCTTCTATAGATAAAATTAAAAACTGTGTTCTCATTGCTAGAGACATCTCTAATCAAATTTCCTGATCAGCTTGTGAGCCTCTCCCTTTTCCCCCTTTTGGTCGGTGGTCCTCTGTTATCCTTTTCCCTGGAGGTGTTACCCTCTCTTTGTATGGTTGCCTTGTTTTGTCTGTGTTTTGTTTTTGTCTTTGTTTTGTCTTTGTTTTGCTGTGTTTTGATTGTGCCCCGTTTGTTGCTGTTTGTCTTGGTTTAGTTTTTGTTTTTGTCTTCGTTGTTGTTTTTGTTGCATTATTTCTCATTGTGCACCAGTTGAAGTAACAATTGTTCAAGAATTCATGTAATCCGTTTTAATGTGTCTTTCACTGTTTAAACTTTATATTGTTTCAAAATGTGAAACATATTATGTAAACTCTCCTGTAAATTTTTGATTCTCAAAATAAACGCTGCTGGACCGTCGGACGAAAGCCATGGAAGTTGGGAGTTGGTTTCGGCTAACTCCTTCCCAGCCGTCCAAATGGATGCTCAAGTCCTTGTTGACGAGCCGGACGGCCTGGGTTTTCAACACCTTTCTGGTAGGTCGGACGGTCTGGGTCTCAACAACAAAATGATTCAAATAAAATTATATAAAAATAATCTCAAAATAGAAAACAATATTAACTGTCGTACCCTCTCGTTGACTCCTGGTGGGTGTTGATATTGTCCACAGCTACAACGATTCTCGTGACGACATCTTCCAAGGAGTTCACAGGTGTCTGTACACCACTGTTTTCATGTGTCCCCAGAAGAAGTCTAGTGGGTTAAGGTCTGGGGAACGTATAGTCCTAGGAAGATGAAATTATTTTTCAGCCTCACCGAGTTTCCCCACCGAGCTCCTATAGTTTCTAAATGTGATCTATTCTGGGCGTTGGATTGGACGTGGTGGGCTTGTGGCCTGGCTTCCATGAACTTTAATTCATTGAAATTATTTTTTTGTGGGGACATGAAAACATGGGTGTGTGAGGCACCTGTGGATTTCCTGGAATATATCGTCGAGAGAATCGTTGTTGCTGCGGGCAAAATCAACACCCCGACGTCACTTTGAGCAGCAACTTTGAGTTTTTCTCGGATGCGAATGGATATTAAAACTCCTAAATGATTTCTCTCTTTTTTTTTCGCTGCTGAAGGATCAACGTGGATATGCAACTTGGCTCTTTTCTGGCACTAGGAGTGGAATATGACCCAGGGTTCCATTGCAAATAGGGTTCGTCTTGATATGTATTGTTACCCCTCTCTCCTTGTTGAAAGAGTTTACGATGACCCTGTGCACGATCCTCTAAAACAGAAGAGATTTGCCACCCATCACTTGAATCTGAATCAAGTAGTAAACTGAGATATTTAAAATTATTTACCTATCAAAGTTTATGACATTCACCTTTCACCCCCATGTTCTTGTTTTAAACAGTTGCAAAAACTGAATAACGGAAGGGAGACTTTTGTGAAGTTTCTTGCGTTAATACGTGTGTTCTTTGAGTCCCAATGTTTTCTGGGGAATCGCTTTAACGAATCTAGTTAAGATCTGAAGTGCAAAATATACGCTTTGTATTTTTGCCTTTATAAATATTTATTAAAAAGAAGTAGCCTTTTACTTTAACGGGCACCTATGGGCTTCGGATACTTTCCTAACTGAATGAATTACAGTGATATCGAACCAAACACATTCAAATGTTAATTTTTCAAAAAAGCTTTAAATGTCTTTTACACGAAATTTATATATATACTCATTGCCAAGTGTTATGTCTGTCAAGTGTGTGTCTGTCATGTTTTTTTAAGCACATCCAGAACAGGTACAGACTTGGAATCTGGTACACGGATCGATCGTCCGATAAAACTCCTTGGAAAAATCATTTTTCGAAAATGTTCTGTAGAGGATATGTTACGCACCAAAATGTTCGAAAATTGAAAGGATGGAAAACCACACTTAGCGATGAGATAGAGACTTAAAATTGGGTGTATGGGTAAATCGTTCGAAACGAAGAATGTCTGAAATTTCAGATTTCCAACCATTGATACTTTAGGGGGTGCAGCGCACCAAAATGTTCGATTTGCCGAATAAATGAGAAACGCCTGCTTTAAAATTTCATAGAAGCTTGAAATTTGGTATATGGGCTAATCATTTGATAAAACACTCAAGATGAATAGAGTTTTTCAGAAATGTTAAGAAGATACTCCGCATAAAAACGTTCGAATGGCGAAATGATAAAATTTCATGTTTCAGAATGAGATCGAGACTTCACATTGGGTGTACGGGTAGATAGTTTGAAAGGGAGAAAGGGAGCCATTTCAGTTTTAAAATATTTTCTTCTATATGTGGTTTCCGCACACCGATATTTTCGATTTTCCGAATCAATGTGAAACGCGAATTATTCAAAAATGTACGTTATTCGGGAATTGCTTATAGTGGAACACTGATTTTCAACGAGTATTCGACTACTTATTTACTATTAAAGCTTTTAATGTTTATCTCACATAGAATCTAAAACCCTAACCTTTCGCTTACGGGTGGGACAGCGTCCATCCCAAACGAAGAACCTCCCAAAAAGACAGGTATTTACCATACCCTATCCCAAACAGAGATAGGGTATGTCAAATGTCAAATGTTATTTGGGATGGACGCTGTCCGCCCCCCCCCCGTAAGCAAAAAGTTAAACCTGAAAAATCTGGAGTTTTGCATAAGAATTCACATTTTAAAAAAGCGTTTTATACTGGCACTCAAAACGAAAACGGCCACGAGTTTTCTGCCAGACTTGACATCCCAGATAATGGATCATCTTGTAACTTAATCTGTTTACAATATGAACTACCCTATATCACGTGGAGGCTTAAAGCCTTTCTTTGCGTTTCTTCTTTTTCAAAACTGCCTTATCAGCTTTAAAACAGAAAATGCCGGCCCTCCTCTTTTCTCCGATTCCACCCTAATGACATAAATCGGCCCCAGATCGAGGCGGACTCCGTTCTCACGGGATCTCGTTTGCTCCGTGAATCGATCGAACATTTTTGTTTCCAACACCGAAAATTATGCTTTCTAAAGGTTTCAAATTTAATCTCGGAGTCGCAGTCGCCCTTCGATGACCGGCATCGAATCAAAGACGGACGTTGCTTTCATTATATTTATTGACTCGAAAAATGTTTAGTTCACGATTACGGACGTGAATTAACTGAAGTGTGTCTGCACTCGACTCTCTCATACCATAATCTATTCTTAAGTTGTCTGTGGTCTTTTTGCTTTTCAAATTTAACAAGAAAATTTTGGAAAAATAAGTATCGTGGGTCGGTCTAAACGATTACAGTGTTATCCTTCACTTTAAAGAACTTGAAAAAAACGTTCGATGGGTACCATACTGGAAAATGTACTCCCACCCCCTCCGTCTGAGAAAGTAATTTGCACTCCAAGGGAAGATAATGGCGTCGCGATCATTGAACCACAAATCCAAAAATCTGCTCGTTTTTGCAAAATGTTCGGCAAAAATATTCAAAATCTATATAAATAAAATTGAAAATCTGTCTGTCTCATCATCACGGGAGAACGGCTGAACCGTATTGAATGAAATTTTGTGGGTAATCTTGGAATAGCCCCACTTAAAATGGATTGCATGTCTCGAGTTTCTAGGACCAGGGATTGTCTAGATATGAATTAAAAACGTACAATTAGACGTTCCATAGAGATAACATTATGCAGACGATATTTTCCCGCTAATTTATTTGAAGGAAATATCCAGTGTGTTTCTGGTCAGACGATTTATATTACATCTTTTCCGATTTAAATAATAAAGATAGGTATATAAAATAAATTTCACCGATATTGAATTTTTAACTGGATTATATCAATAACGGGTTATTATATATCAATCACTATTATTATTGATAATTTCGGAGATGATCGATATTTTCAATTTATTACGTCATTGTTTTATATTTGCAAAAACTGTTGAAACTCATATATTATATGTAGTACGAGTAATCTTCAGTAAATGTATGGGTATATCTTCTAATCTACGAAAATATAAGTAGTACAGGTATATCGGCATATATTGGAATCCATTACGGCCTTTAGGTTTAAAGATTACGGGATTATATTTTCAATTTATTAGGTGATCTGTTTTATTTTGGCAAAGCTTTTAGAAATTCATAAGTTATAGTAGGTGCCATTTTCTACTAATACACGGGTATATCTTCTAATATTCTCGAACATAAGTAGCACAGGTCCCATACAATTTTAACTCTTTTATTTTGCGTATATTGAATCAGTTTCGTATTTTTTGTAAATTTGTTTCCAAACGGGACCAGGATATTTTATTTTTCAGATTTGCCCATGAAGATCATTTTGCAGAGCGAAAACAGAGATTCTTAAACTTCTTTAAACCAAATATTTTAATAGAATATTTTGATTAACAATATCATTTAGTATACTATAAGCATTTGCACATTATTGTGAATTTTAAGTTTCTTTATATTATATACTCCGAAGAACGAGTATACTGCTAGTCTGAAATAAAATATTTAATATACTTAACTATATTAATTAAAGGCTCATTTTCAACGTCATATTTGAGGGCGAAATATATAAGAGCAACACTCCTTACTCTAAGACGAATCGTCCTCAAGTTTTCAGGAATTTGAGAAGAGGCTGATATTTTAAAATTCATTAAATTGCCAAATGAGTTTTCGAATGTTTTTACAAAACGAATGTTAAATGAGTTTATAATATTTTTGTCAAATAGTTTTTAATTTAGTGTGGAAACATATATTGCACAGACACGCACAGATACACACACACACACACACACAGGTTGGTTTTTGGTGGAAAACGAGGACGCTGCGGGGAACACACCAAACTGAGGACCTCCAGAAATAATGGAATTCTGATATAGTTTTCACATTTTAGGCATCCTGGAAGGAAGTTAATGACATATGTGACAAGAAAATTTTAAAAATAGGTTTATTTCAAGTTTGTATTTTTGCAAGGTAAACGAGGACCATGTTTATACACCGTTAGAATGCGGACAATGCATATACACCGTTAGATTGCGGACAATGCATATACACCGTTAGAATGCGGACGATGCATATACACCATTAGAATGCGGACGATGCATATACACCATTAGAATGAGGCCCATGCATATACACCGTTAGAATGAGGGCAATGCTTGGCATTAGATATGCAGGTTCTTACCGTACCTATATACAGGTTCTTACCCTACGTATATCTAATAACTAAGAAAACGAGGGTATGTATATCTATTAACTAAGGATCGTGAATACATATTTTTACTGCGGACACTATATTTAAAACTAAGAACTGTGTAATATTTATATATGTACGCTAGATGTTCTGCAACTTCTTTCATTCGAAGCTAGTGAACTGAAATTACCTAAAAAAAGATGTGTTCGTAGTTAGAAGAGAAGAAACATAAGAAATATTACATTCTGTAACACATGCCCTAACACATAACCGAATGAATGCAAAATTGAGAAAAAAAGATTAAATATATAAAAGTGTATACACAAAACCCACTTATAAGGGGCGCCCCCCAAAATAAGGATGGCTCTCCCATTGCAGATACTAACATCCATGTTTCGCGTTTATTATGCGTTCGTCAGCATGGAAGTTACAGCTCGTCAGCTGCAATGGTAGTACAAAACTTGCTAAAATCCACAATTTTTACGGAAAATGACAATTTTAATCCTTCTATATGGCAGGCATAAAATTGATTAAAAATTGTAGTTGGGGTGTCTTTCATATTTTTGGGAACGTCCCTTATAGGCGGATTTGTTTTTTATGAAATTTGCCTGTGCAGCTCCGTGTGGCCTGAGTTAAATTGTAAGAAAATATTATGGCAACCACGTGGAAGGACTGAAATTGTCAGTTCCCATAGAGAGAGAAGCTCGCAAAAAATTGTAACACGTTTCTTACTATCATTACAGATTTCTGCTATTCTTTGCTGACGAGCGCATAATAAGAGCGAAACCCGTCCATGGAAGGTAGTATCTGCAATGAAAAGTGTCTTCTATATAAACATGTTTCTAAAATTTTTTAATTTATTTAAAAAATGTTATTTTGGAACGACAAATTTTCACTAAATGCTCTATATACGTATTATTATTCATGTATTGCATTATACGTATTATTATTTTGCTGTATTGCATACGGTCTGAAGGACAGATTGATGAACTTCGGGGTGGGATAGTCCAGTGGTTAAGTGGGATTGCCCTCGGAGGACCCGAGTTCGATTCTAAGTTCTGCCTAAACTGACCCTCTGTTCACGCTGAGTACGGGCACGTTCAATATGTGGGTTTGAAAGTTTTTCCGAGAAGTTGATGTTAAAGGAAGGAGGACACGGTCCCTGTGGATGTCGCCCCCACTGGATTATGGTTTAAATTGCGTGGCACTATCCCTGCCGTTCAAACAGACCGTCTCACTGAATATTTGCAGCTAATATAACAACAGATAAAATTATATACATGCGAATGTAATCAGACACTGCATTCTATTTCTATTCCAAGTCATTATAACACCTATCATTTAAATACCATAGCCTCTGCTTCATCCATATGGGTTATCGTATTCTTTAAACAATTGTATATTTTCGGTTTCTTTTACAGAATAGCATAAAAAATAATAAAAACTATTTTAATATATGTCATTAAAGCATTCAATTTTTCTGGATTTTTATATAAAGAATATTTTATTTTGCCCTCTTTTTTTATATATTTTTCAAAATTATAATTTTGTCCAGAAACAATTTGATTAGTATTAATATATTATTTATTTTCAAAAATTATCTAATCAAATTATCAAATTCAATAACTGTCTTCCGTCAGGATATCTTTCCTCAAAATTTTGAATTCGAAAATTCTCAAGAAAACAGTACTTATTCTATACAATAGTATGTAAAAATAAAATATATTTTTTGTATTCTGATGAAGATTGCAACGGAAGTAGAATTAACCAATGCGATATTACGAATATATAAAAAAGTTCAGTGGACACTTAAACTCCATATCCTTTATATTTAAAAAACGGAACTAATCTTCTATTTGAAATAATTTTTCTTTTAAATGACATATTTGTTTCTCATACTAATTGTATAAAAATAATTTCTTTCCCTCTAAATTATTCGAATTCGAGATATTATTAAATAAGCAGGTTTCAAAACTTTTTGAGTCCACCTCGAATACTATTGAATGTGTGAGATAAGAACACGATAATAAGGAATGCAGCTACTAATAAATTATATGTGGAATCTGATAGCATGCTTTTTTAATTTTCCTAATAAGAACTCAACTTTTTAGGACTTTAAGATTTTATAGCAATATTTGTTTTCAATATAACTTTTATTCCCGAAATTATACTACATGTATAAGTTGTATATGTTTAAATATTACACAGATAAACGTACATTTATCGGCGTGATTAAGCTGTTGCTAATTTAAAAAAACATAACTTTTAAAGTAGTATTTCTATGTTATACTTTAGAAGAATAACTCGGATACAAAATTTGAAATATATTTTTTTTCTTTACCTACATCAATATATCTCTACGTTCCAGATATTTTTTAATTACAACTTTCTTTTTAATTGTAACAACCAGATAGAAAATTTTTTTGAAAATGTTTCAAAAGAAACAATTAAAAATATTGTTTCGTGTCAAGAAAACGCAAGTTACATTGCCCTAACAATAAAATTCAATTGGAGCTTTAGTTACAGATGTTTGATTTTTATTTTCTGTGTTCTACATGAGCATATATTTAGTTTGAAATGTAAACTTTCCATAAATCCTATGAATGTAAATTTTCCTCATGCAATGTCGTGGCGTCATTAACAAACATTTCCGGTTTCAAGGGAGAAGGTGCTAAGACCTAATCAAAGGACCTAACCCATTACTTCTATAGCGTGAAATCCCCCCCACGTTCTATAGCCCTGCCATAAGGTAGAGCATGCCTTCAGGCTATAGTCTCTTTAGTAGAAGATGTCTGCGTGAACAGTACTGCTGATAATATATCCAGTATCTGGCACTCGACGCTTAGAGCCATCCCCCGTACTACATACTTCAAAGGAATCCGAAACCTGTTTGCTCGCTCTGTGACATCAGAAAGTTTCAAGCAAAGAGCTCGAATCGGTTTGAAGCCATGCATCCTTCATAAGATGAAACTACTAATGTTGGTCTGTGCAAAATTATATTGCGCAAGTCTCTTTTACATTCACATTATTTATAAGTGGATATAAAATAGTATCCAACATTCAAATGATGAAATTATTTTTATTAACACTTTACAACATCGTTGAAAAGTGTTTATGACTTTGTTCAATTTGTCTGTCCGTCCGTTCGCACAATACCTGCCGTAAAAAAGACTTTATCAAAACGAAATTGAGTACGTTGTTGAGATGGTCTGTGGAACACATGGGAATGTCAATGAATAACATCACCCGATTCGTTTTGGATCGAACCCGGATCGAAGAAATGAAATACATTCAACCCTACGGGATCTCATTTCTCAAACATTTCTTAAGCGTTATGACGTCATTTGAATAAGGTTTCAAAGAAGTTTGAAGCATGGAGTTAGAAAATACTTTTACCTCCATGGTTTAATTTTTCAAGTAAAATAAATTATTGTAGTTCTGTGATAGTTAAAACAAGAAAGGTCAATCATACATGAAGCATTGATTATGAAACACATTCCAACTACAATACAATTTTATTTAAACATCTCTAAAATGCGATACATTCAGAAGTGATATTTTAAAATTATCACAATGCTACAATAATTTATTATATTTGAAAACTTAGAACGTCATTGAAAAAAAAAGAACCTTATTCAAATAACGTCTTCGAAATATAAATCGCCTGGCTCTCTATGTAAATGTAAATTTCAATATTTCATTTAAAACCTTTTATTCCATTCTTTTTATTCATCACAATACTATAATATATTTTTTACTTAAAAACATAAAACCATGGAAGTAAAAATATTTTCTAACTCTAATTACTATACTTAAAACTTATGCTTGAAATTTATCAAAAAAAGCAATGCTAAAAAATCGTCTGCTGCTCTATGTAAAATCAATGGATATTTCATTCATCAGCTTTATTCAGCTTTATTTATTTTTCATCATCTTTAATCATTTCTCATCAGCTTTTTTCCAGTCTCCAGAGCTAAATTTTGTGTTAAAAAAATTCAGCAATTCTTATACAACTCATCTTACAACTTGATGTGTTTACATTCTGCATACGTTAAAATTAGACTCCGTTGTAGCAATAATCAAAGTTTAATGATCATTTGAGATAAAAAAATATTATAATTGCGTTGGCGTAGAATACAGATGCATAGAAAAAACCCCCAAAACAGTGGTTTTAGGACAGATGCAATATTAAATATAAATTAAAAAGACTTTTAAAAGTCACGATTTTGACACAGGATGGATGCCATATTTTATTTGTCCTGTGGTCTCTTCATATAATATAGGTGTAATTATTATTTAAATTTTTATTTAAAAAAATACCGAATATATTTTGGTTAAATTTTTTTTATATATTTTATGAGATAATTTAAATATTTCCTAAAACTTTCGAAACAATTTGTGAATTTTAAATTCGCTTAAAAAATGTTTGAAAAATTGGGTTCCATAGGGTTCAATATATTTCATTTTATTTTCCCGGGTTCAATCCAAAACTAATCAAGTGATATTGTTCATTTACATTCCCATATGTCTTACAGACCGTCTAAACAACATACTAAAATTTCATTTTGATAAAGTCATATTTACGGCAGTTATCGTATGAACGGACAGACAGACAGACAGAATGAACAAAGTCATAAACATTTTTCAACTATGTTGTAAAGTGTATAAATATGTTATAAATATCGCATCTGAATATATCGTATTTTAGAGATGTGTAAATAAAATTACAGTTGGAAATTGTTTTATAATAAATGCTTTATGCATGATTGGTGTTTCTTATATTTATACTAGCAGCATACCCGTTCTTCGTACGGAGTATATATAATAAAGAAATTTATAATTCGGAATCATGTGCAAATTCTGTTAAAATATTAAATTTATTGCTCAAAAAGAAAAGTTTAAGAATATCTGTTCTCACTATGCAAAATTATCTTCACGGGCAGATCTGAAGAATTAAACATCCTGGCCCCTTTTGTAAGCAAATTTACAAAAAAAAGGAATTGAATCAATATATGCAACCCCGTACTACTTATATTGTCGCAGATTAGAAAATATGCCAGCGTGTTAGTAGAAGCTTACCCATATTGCAGAATGAGTCTCAAAAATATTTGCCAAAATAAAAGAGATGACTTAAAAAATTGAAAGTATCAAAAATCCCCGTAATTTTAATACCAGAAGGTCGTAATTGATTCCAATATATGTCAATATATATCAAAATATATGCCAATATACCTGTACTACTTATATTCTCGTAGATTAGAAGATATACCCATGTATTTGTAGAAGATTACTCGTACAACGTACTATATATGAGTTTCAACAATTTTCGTCATAATAAAACAATTCCATAATAATTTAAAAATATCAGTAATCCAGTCCCCGAAAATATCAATAATAATGATGTTTAAACCTGAAGACCGTAATTGATATTATCCAGTCAAAAATGCAATGTCAATGAAATTTATTTTATATACATATCTTTATTATTCAAATCGGAAAAGATTTAATAAAAATCGTATGGCACATAACACATTGGATCCGTTGCTAAGTGACATGATATCATTTGCTTTAAATAAATTGATGGAAATCATATCATCTGAATAATGCAATCTCCATGGAAGGTTTGGCGACATTTTCGTTAATTTAGCGATAACTTAAAAAATCGCCAAATTTATCGCCAAGTGGGACTGTAGAACTGATAGTCCCATTTTGCGACAAATTGACGAAACATCATCACAATACTATCCCCTAACAAAACACAATTAATTTCATTTATTAAGCGCGATTTTATCAATTTCATGATATTTTTATGGATTTAGAAAATCTTTACCAATTTGGTGATATTAAAAAAATTCCTTAAATGTGTTACTAAGTAGGATGGATGGACTGACCGACAAATGCTACAGAAACATCATTTCAGTACTTTATTCTAAAAAACAAATGTAATTTCATTGATTTGGGTCATTTTATCAATTTGGAGACATTTCCGCTAATTTGGTAAAGTTTAAGAAAAGCTACCAAGTTATTTAGAGATATTCCTCTAAATTCGTAGCTCTGAATTTGCAGATCTGAAGAATAAAATATCCTGATCCCGTTTGTATATACTAAATGAAAACACTAAAATTGTATTAGAAGATACACCCGTCCTACTCCTTTTCTGCTTCAACAATCGGCTAAATGAATTTATTGGGTAAACACAATATATGAGTTTATTAGCTAAACACAATATATGAGCTTGAAACCTCTTTGCTAAAATAAATGAAAGTGATGTACGCAGTCCGCAATATATATATAATTAAAAGAACAATCAAACTGTTCATTTATAAAATATATTTTTACATCCATTTATTTATTATACAAATAGAAAAAATAATAATAAATATTAACAACACATTTAATTTCATTCCGTTGCCGAGCAGCATGATATAAGATAGAATCTTCCTCATAAAATGCGAAATTAAATAGCCGTTTTGATTTCTTTATACTTTACATCGTTGAGTAAAAGCTTGTGAAAGATGAATCATGCAGGTAGATTTTTCCATTTAAATTCATGTTTCAAACAATTCATGTTTTCCTATAGTGACTAATTAATGCAAAAATCCTGCATTAAACTCGGAAATAAAGTTTTATTTCATTTTGGCGTTTAAAACAAACGATTTTCATCCTTTCCGTTTGGATAAACCACGGAGTTGGAGATTAGATCTCCTAAGAAAAAGTTCCGTTTTTCATTAATATCTCGACAACCCCTGGTCTTAGAAACTCGAAACTAGGACAAAATTTATGGAGGGCTATTTCAAGGCTACCCACAAAATTTCATCCAATTCGGTTCAGCCGTTCTCCCGTGATGATGGGACAAACAGACAGACAGACAGACAGATTTTCAATTTTATTTATATAGATTGACATAATACTGATTCTCTGTTTATAACATTTATATTACTGCAGATGGATAGTGGATATAAATGAATGCTCTTTCAGGTTAATTTATTAAATTGTAACCTAAAGATTATTTTCAGCATTGTAACCCCATTTGATCGTCAACCCCCAACAAACACACACTCTAAGATCCTTACTATTTGCCTATGATAATAAGTTTACATAGAAAAACCCCTTTAAGTAAGAATTTTCAGTAATCTGGTGTAAGCTTTATAGAAAAAATATAAATACAAAAATAAAATATTTTAACTTTGCATTGATGTGACTTTTATGATTAATTTTTAGCATTATTCAATCCATGACTTGGGTATATATACACATCTCTGTTTTTGTCCATTTCGTCTTTTTGACTTCAAGCTTGTTGGTTCTATGGCACTAACGAAGGGGATCCAGCGTATCCTCGAAACAGTTGTATGCTGCTTTTTCCTTTTATTATCGACTGAATACGTTGTTCAAGTTTCCCTTATCCTTTACACAAAGGATGTTTTTCTTATTGGTGTCCATATTGGCAATACAGTATCCAGCATTGTAGCCCCATGACCCCCCCTCGCCCCCTCCCTTCTGAGATTCTGGCAATGCCTATGAGAAAGTCTTATATACGATAACGAAGCATACTGGGTCTTTTAGCACCAGCTGCTTATACTTGGATTTAAAATACAGAGTCATTTTTATTAAGAGTTACGACTTTTTTTATACCTTTGAGAGACACAAAATGTTGAAGGCTGTTCCCATGTAGCTATATACTACCATCATGGCAGCCAGTTTTGTAGCTATTGGGGATCATTCAGCTACATGATAAGAAAAGCATTAAAATACGATTAACTATGCATTTCTGAGTAAGTAAATTTCTTAGTTTAAAAAATTTGAGCACTTAAAAAAAACATGATTCTTAATGAATGCACCGAAATTAAGTGTATGTCGGTTTAGCAAGTCCCAGTCATCCTGTGCTATTCATTTGTAAACATACCTTTTACTTTTGACAGGTTCAGATGTGCCATTTCATCATATCCTGAGGCTGGATACAATCCAATGTTTTGGGTAGCCCAAAAATATAAATGCAAAGGTTAAAATACAATACAACCCAATAAGGTTTAAAATACAAAGAATTGATGCATATCACAAAAGTGAACGGCAAGCTACATTTGGGCTTTCTAGCTGCTCCGGTTCTTGTGTTATTACTAAACAAGAAGGATTAATCAAGCATAAAGCATTGATTATAAAGCACTTTCTAACTGAAATGCAATTTTATTTAAACATCTCTAAAATTCTGGATGACAGGAAGTAGAGTTAACGATAATAATATCAAATGCAAAAAGTCATATTTTACATATTTTAGAAAACTACATTAACTGGACTTGAGTAAAAATCCACACACAAGAAACTTTTGAAATCTTCTGAAGATAACCAATAATTGATTTACAATTTAAATTTAAAAGCACATATTTTATCAAACTATTGTAATAATAATCATTAGTTAAGTAAAATCTGGGTCATTAATAAATTAAATGTTTCTGTCAAGATATTCAGAATGAACGAGAAATGAAAGTGTCCCATCACATGTAATCCATGGCGGGCTAGCTTCGATACAATAGAAACGATTTCTGTTTAAGTAAGGGATATTCATATGACAAGATAATTATTTTATGGGTAGTTTTTAACTGTTATTTTATGGATATGTCTGTTGAGAAAAGAATTTATAATCCATTCAAACTGACACATATACCACTATTTATGTTACAAGGATTTTTTTTTAATTTGAAGCTTAAGCCCATAAACATAGAAAAAATTTCGTAAACGATATCTGAACTATTTAGTTCTCTGTACTATAGAGTCCAAATAGAAAACCAAATTCGACATTGTGAGCGTTTTAATTGTTACTCTCACTTTTCTGAAATTATGACTATTGTCTATGCTTACAGTTTTCAAATAGGTACTAGCCGAATACCCGTTGAAAATCAACTGTCTCGCAATAAGCATCTGAATAATGAAAATTTTTGAATAATTCGCGTTTTGCATTTATTAGGCAAATCAAATATTTTGGTGCGCAGAATCCCCTAAGGAAGAAAATATTGGAAAACTTAACTTGCGCACTTTCTCCTTTCGAACTATCTATCCGTACCCTAAATTAAAGTCTCCATCTCATACCAAAACACACTATTTTATCATTTCCCTTTTCGACCGTTTTTCTGTAGAGCACACGCATAAATGAACATTTTTGAAAAACTCTGCTCGTCTTGGATTTTTTATCAGATGAATGGCTCATATAATAAATATCTAGCCTCTATCACATTTAAAAGAAACGTGTCTTATTTATTCCGAAAATCGAACATATTGGTGTGCGGTACCACCTAAAGTAACAAATATTGGGAATCTGAAATTGCACATTTTCTTCCTTTTAAACCCGTACTCCAAGTTTATAAGTCTCTATCTTATCGCGAAGGATGTTCTTTCTATCACTTCACCTTTTGAATATTTTTCTATGTAGCACACTCTTCAATGAATATTTTTGAGAAAACGTATTAATTTTGGTTCTTTTTATGAAATGAGTAGACCATATACCGAATTTCAAGCCTCTATTACATTGTATAGGAGGTGGTTTTCATTTCTTCGTCAAATCGAACATTTTAGTGTGCAGCACCCCCCCACAATAGCAAATGTTGAAAAATTGAAATTGCATAATTTCTTCCTTTCCAACTATCTACACATACACTAAATTTGAAGTCTCTTAACTCATCGCAAATCATACTTTTTCTATCATTTCACCTTTCGAATGTTTTTGTGTAGAGTACCTACCTCCTTAAATATACAATGTTGGTAAACTCTAATCTTCTTGGGTTTTCTATCACATGATTAGCCCATATACCAAATATCAAGCCTCTATCACGTTTAAAAAGGCGCGTTTCTGCTTTATTCCGAAAATCGAACATTTTTGTGTGCGGCACTCCCTAAAGTAGAAAATATTAGAAAACTGAAATTATACACTTTCTTCCTCCCAAACTATCTACCCGTACATAAAATTTGAATTCTCTATCTCATAATGAAGTATATTTTTATCAATTCACCTTTCGCGCGTTTTCCGCAGTAACACCAACTTAAAAGAACTTTTTTGAAAAACTGCATTCGTCGTGGGTGCTTTCAGCAAATTATTAGTCCATATACTAAGGTTGAAGCCTCTATCAAATTTTAAAGTATCCTCCGTTTCACATTTATTCGGCAAATCGAAGATTATGGTGTGCGGCACCCCCTTAAGTAAAAAATATTGGAAATCTGAAACTGCACACTTTCTTCCTTTTGAACGATTTACTCATGCACCAAATTTGAAGTCTCTATCTTATCGCAAAGCATGCTTATTTATCATTTCACTTTTCGAACGTTTTACTATGAAGCCCCCCTCTAGAAAACGTTTTCGAAAAATTCGATTTTTCCAGGGAGTTTTATCGAACGATCGAGCCGTGTACCAAATTGCAAGTCTCTATCTATTCGGGAAATGCCTAAAAAAGCGTGACAGACAGATGCACAGACGGACAGACAGACAGATGGATACTTAGCAATTAGTATTCATAACCAGCCGAATACCGGTCGAAAATCAACGGTTCCACAATAAGCAACCCCCGAATAACGTAAATTTTTTAATAATTCGCGTTTCACATTTATTCGGAAAATCGAAAATTTTTGTGAGCGGAACCATCTAAAGAAGAAAACATTGGAAAACTTAAATTGCTCACTTTCTTCCTGTCGAACTATCAACTCGTACATCAAATGTGTTCCAAAAAAGTTCCTGTCTCATTCTGAAGCATGCAATACTATTATTTCACCTTTTGAACGATTTATGTGGAGCACCCTCTTAAATGAACACTTTTCAAAAACAGTATTCTTGTGTTTTTTATCAGATGATTGTCCCAAATACCAAATATCAAGCCTCTATTGCATTTTATAGGGGGCGTTTCTCATTTATTCGGAAAATCGAACATTTGGTTTTGCGGCACCCCCATAAAGTAGAAAATATCGGAAAACTGATATTGTACGTGCTTTTTCCTTCGACCTATCTACTCGTACACCAAATTTGAAGTCTCTTTCTCATCTTGAAAAATGATTTTTCATCATTTCGTTTTTCTCTGGAGCACCCCTTTAAACGAACATTTTTGAAAAACACTTTTGTCTTGAGTGTTTTCATCAAATGATTAACCCCTACAGCAAATTTCAAGCATCTATCAAATTTAAAGCAAGCGTTTCTCATTTGTTCGGAAAATCGGACATTTCGGTGAGCCGCACCCACTAAAGTAGCAAATATTGAAATCTGAAATTGCACACTTTCTTCTTTTCGAATGGTTTACACATACTCTAAATTTGAAATCTCTATCTCATCGCAAAGTATGCTTTCCTATCATTTCACTTTTCGAATGTTTTGGTGTAGAGCATACCGTCTACGGAACATTTTTAAAAAATTCGATTTTTCCAGGGGGTTTTATCGAACGATCGACCCGTGTACCAAATTTCAAGTCTCTATCATTTCGGGAAGCGCCTTAAAGAACCTGACAGACAGACGGACGGATAGACGGACACGTGGCAATTAGTATATATATATATAGATAGATAGATAGCTAAAATTATCTTGTAATCTATTATTATTATATATACTAATTGCCAAGTGTCCGTCCGTCTGTCTGTCACGCCTTTTTTAGGCACTTCCCGAATAGATAGAGACTTGCAATTTGGTACACGGCTCGGTCGTTCGATAAAAACCCCTAGAAAAATGGAATTTTTCGAAAACGATTTCTAGAGGGGGGGTGCTCCACACCAAAACGTTCGAAAAGTAAAATGATAGGAAAGCAAGCTTTGCGATAAGATAGAGACTTCAAACTTGGTGTATTGGTAAATTGTTCGAAAGGAAGAAAGTATAATTTCAGATTTCCAATATTTCCTACTTAAGGGGGTGCCGCATGCAAAATGTTCGATTTACCGAATAAATGAGAAACGGCTCTTTTAAAATTTGATAGAGGCTCGAAATTTGATATATGGACTAATCACTTGATGAAAACACCCATAACGAATATAGTTTTTCAAAAATGTTTGTTTAAGGGGGTGCTCCAGAGGAAAACGTTCGAAATGTGAATTGATAAAAAACATACTTCGGAATGAGATGCAGACTTCAAAGTTGGTGTATAGGTAGATAGTTCGAAAGGAAGAACATCTGCAATTTCAGTTTTTCGATATTTTGAACTTTTGGGGGTGCCTCAAAACTAAATGATCGATTTGTCGAATAAATAAGAAACGAGAATTATTTAAAAATTTACCTTATTCGGTGGTTGCTTAATGTGGGACCGTTTATTTTCAAAGGATATTCGGCTAGTATATACTAATTGCCAAGTGTCCGTCCGTCTGTCTGTCACGGTTTTTTTAGGCACTTCCCAAATAGATAGAGACTTGCAATGTGGTACACGGCTCCATTGTTCGATAAAACCCCTTAGCAAAATCGAATTTTTCGAAAACGTTCTCTAGAGGGGGTGCTCCACATCAAAACGTTCGAAAATGAAATGATAAGAAAGCATACTTTGCCATGAGATAGAGACTTCAAATTTGGTGTATGGGTAAATTGTTAGAAAGGAAGAAAGTGTGCAATTTCAGATTTCCAATATTTTCTACTTAAGGTGGTGCCGTACACCAGAATATTCGATTTACCGAATAAATAAGAAACGGCTCTTTTAAAATTTGATAGAGGCTTGAAATTAGGTATATGGACTAATCATTTGATGAAAACACCCAAGACGAATATATTTTTTCAAAGACGTTTGTTGAAGGGGGTACTCCAGAGGAAAACATTCGAAAGGTGAATTGATAAGAAGACATACTTCGGGATGAGATAGACATTTGAAATTTGGTGTACGGGTAGATTGTTTGGAAGGAAGAAAGTATACAATTTCAGTTTTCCAATATTTTCTACTTCAGGGGATGTCTCACACAAAAATTTTCGATTTTCGGAATGAAGCAGAAAAACCCCTTTTAGAAAGTTATAGAGGCTTGAAATATCAAGCCTCTATCACTTTCTAAAAGGGGTATATGGGCGAATCATTTAGTAGAAAACTCAAGAAGAATTAGAGTTTTTCAAAAATATATATTCAAGGGGGGGGGGGGTACGTCACAGAAAAACATTCGAAAGGTGAAATGAAAGAAAAAGCATGCTTCGCGATGAGATAGAGACTTCAAATTTGGTATACATGTAGATAGTTAGAAAGGAAGAAAGTGTGCAATTTCAGTTTTCCATCATTTGCTATTGTAGGGGTGCCGCACACTAAAATGTTCGATTTGACGAGCAAATGAAAAACGCCTCCTTTACAATGTGATAGAGGTTTGAAATTTAGTATATGGGGTAATAATTTGATAAAAAATTCTTAAAATTATTACGGTTTTTCAAAAATGATCATTTAAGGGGGTGCAACACAGAAAAACTTTCGAAATATGAAGTTATAGAAAAACATGCTTGACGATAAGGTAGAGACATCAAATTTGGTGTACTGGTAGATAGTTTGAAAGGAAGAAAGTGTGTAATTTCAAATTTCCAATATTTGCTACTTTAGGGGGTGCCAAACACCAATATATTCTATTTTCGGAATAAATGAGACACGCTTCCTTTTAATCGTGATAGAGGCATGATATTTGGTACATGGGCCAATCATCTGATAATAAACCCAAGGTGAACAGAGTTTTCTAAAAATGTTCATTTATGGGTGTGCTCCACAGAAAAACGTTCGAAAGGGGAGATGATAAAATAATATGCCTCGGGATAAGATAAGGACTTTAATTTGGTGTACTGGTAGATAGTTCGATAGGATGACGTGCGCAATTTAAATTTTCTAATATATTCTTCTTTAGGGAGTTCCGCATAATAAAATATTTGATTTGCGGAATAAATGTGAAACGCGAATTATTAAAAAAATGACAATATTCAGGGATTGCTTATTAAGAGAGCTTTGATTTTCAACCGGTATTCGGCTGTACTAGCCGAATACCCTTTGAAAATGATCGGTCTCGCAATAAACAGCCTCTGAATAATGTAAATTCTCGAATAATTCGCGTTTCACATTTATTCGACAAATTGAATATTTTGGTGTGCAGAACGCCCTAAAGAAGAAAATGTTGGAAAACTTAAATTACACATTTCTTCCTTTCGAATTATCTACACGTACACTAATATAAATCCTCTATATCATCCCGAAGAATGCAATTTTATCATTTCCTGTGGAGCGCACTCATTAATGAACATTTTTGAAATACTGTATTCATCTTGGAGTTTTTTAACAAATGATTAGCCCATATACCAAATTTCAAGCCGTTATATTTGTAAGTGTAGAAAACCCAGACCACACGACCAACCCATAGGCTAATGGTAGCTTTCTGTGTGGCCGGATATTTGTAAGTGTGTCGTTTTTCGTTTGTTCGTCAAATCGAATATTTTAGAGTACGGCACCCCCTACAGTAGCAAATGCTGGAACACTGAAATTGCACACTTCCTTCTTTTCCAACAATCTACCCGTACACAAAATTTGAAGTCTCTATATCATCGCAAAGCATGCTTTTGTTTATCATTTTATTTTTCGAGTGTTTTTGTGTGGAGTACCTACACCCCTAAATGGACGTTTCTAAAAAACTCCATTCTTCTTGGATTTTCTATCAGATGATTCGCCCATATACCAAATGTCAAGCCTTCATCACGTTTAAATAGAGGCATTTCTCTTTTATTTCAAAAATCGAACATTTTAGTGTGTGGCACACTCTAAAGTGTAAAATATAGGGTAACTGAAATTGTATAGTTTCTTCCTTCTAAATTGTCTACCCGTACACCAAATTTAAAATTTCTGTATCATACGGAAGCATGTTCTTTTTTACCATTTTATATTTCGAACGTTTTTCTCTGGAGCTCCCCCATGAACGAACGTTTCTGAGAAATTCTATTCGTCTTGGGTATTTTCATTAAATGATTAGCCTATGTACCAAATTTCAAGCCGCTATCAAAATTGAAGGAGGTGTTACTCATTTAGTTGGCATCGAACATTTTGGTGTGAGGCAACTCCTATAGTAGAATATATTGAAAATCTGAAATTGCACACTTCCTTCTTTTCGAACAATTTACCAGTACATCAAATTTAAAGTCTCTGTCTCATCGCAAAGTATGCTTTTCTATATCATTTCACTTTTCGAACGTTTTGGTATGGGGCAACCCCTCTATAGAACATTTTCGAAAAATTTGATTTTTCCAACGATCGAACGATCGCTGGAAATCGTATCGAACGATCGCTCCGTGTACCAAATTGCAAGTCTTCGGGAAGAGCCTAAACAAAGCGTGACAGACAGACAGACAGACAGACGCACTCTTGGCAATTAGTACGTATATATAAATTAGCCGAATACCCGTTGAAAATCATTGGTTTCGTAATAAGCAACTCCCTGAATAATGCAAATTTTTTAATTATTCGAGTTTCACATTTAATCGGCAAATCGAATATTTTGGTGTGCATAACCCCCTTAAAGAAGAAAAAAATTGCAACACATAAATTGCACACTTCTTCCTTTCGGACCATCTACCCATACACAAAGTTAAAGTTTCTCTCTCATCGCGAAGCATGTTATTTTACCATTTCCCCATTCGAACGTCTTTCTGTGGAGCACAGTCATAAATGGACATTTAGGAAAAACTATATTCGCCAAGGGTTTTTTATCAGATGATTGGTACATATACCAAATATCAAGCCTCTATCACATTTAAAAGGAAGCGTGTATAGCTTATTCGAAAAATCGAACATTTTGGTGTGCGGCACCTCTTAAAGTAGAGAATATTGGAAAACTGAAATTGTACACTTCCTTCCTTCTAAATTATCTACCCGTACACCGAATTTGAAATCTCTATCTCATCCCTAAGCATGTTTTTTATAATTTAATATTTCGAACGTTTTTCTCTGGAGCATCCCCTTAATCAAACATTTTTGAGAAACTCTATTCATCTTGGGTGTTTTCATTAAATGATTTGCCCATATACCAAATTTCAACCCTTTATCAAAATTTAAAGTAAGAATTTCTCATTCATTCGGAAAATCGAACAGTTGGGTTTGCGGCACCCCCCTAATTTGAAAATATTGGAAAACTGAAATTGCCCACACATTTCCTTTCGAACTATCCACCAGTTCACCAAATTTAAAGTCTCTATCCTATCCCGAAGCATAGTTTCTCGTCATTTCAACTTTCGAACGTTTTTCTCTGGCGCACCCTCTTAAACGAATATTTTTGAAAAAATCTTTTGTCTTGGGTGTTTTCATCAAATGAATCGCCCATATACCAAATATCAAGCCTCTATCACGTTCTGAAAAGGGAGTTTTTCTCTTTTTTGAAAATCGAAAATTTTTTGTGTGTGGCCCCCTTTAAGTAGAAAATATTGGAAAACTGAAATTGTACACTTTCTTCCTTCCGAACTATATACTCGCACTCCAAATTTGACATCTCTATCTCATTCCGACGCATGTTTTTTTATCAATTCACCTTTTGAACGTTTTCCTCTGGAACATCTCCCTTAAATGAACATTTTTGAAAAACAATATCCGTCTTGGGTGCTTTTTTCAAATGATTAGTCCATATACCAAATTTCAAGCCTCTATCAAATTTTAAAGGCGCCGTTTCTCATTTATTCGGAAAATCGCTCATTTTGGTGTGCGGCATTCCCTTAAGTAGAAAATATTGGAAATCTGAAATTACACATTTTCTTCCCTTCGAACGGTTTACCCATACACCAAATTTGAAGTCTCTATCTTATCGCAAAGCATGCTTTCGTATCATTTCACTTTTCGAACGTTTTGGTGTGGAGCCCCCCCCCCCCCCCCCCTACAGAATATTTTCGAAAAATTCGATCTTTTCAGGGTTTTTTATCGAACGACCGAGCCGTATACCAAATTGCAAGTCTATCTATTCGGGAAGTGCCTAAAAAAAGCTTGACGGACAGGATTAAGCAACTAGACACGATAACCTGTTATTTTACCCGATATACTGGCTTGTTGCTTAGTAACAATCTCTCATCCAGCAAAGCCACAGCCAGGTCAGCGTACTCGGCAGAATCATTCACCGAGACAGACAGACGGACAATTGGCAATTAGTATATACTAGCCGAATACCCGTTGAAAATCAACGGTTTCGTGATAAGCACCACCCGAATAATGTAAATTTTTGAATAATTCGAGTTTCACATTTAATTGGCAAATCGAATATTTTGGTGCGCAAACACTTTTAAAAATATTTGAAAACTTAAATTGCACACTTCTTCCTTTCGAACTATCTTCCGATACACAAAATTATACTGTCTCTATCTTATCCTGAAGCATGCTATTTTATCATTTTCCCATTCGAACGTATTTGTGGACCACAGCCATAAATGGACATTTAGGAAAAACTCTATTCGTCTTGGGTTTTTTATCACATGATTGACATACTTATCAAATATCAAGCCTATATCACATTTAAAAGGGAGCGTGTATAACTTATTCGAGAAATCGAGCATTTTGGTGTGAGGTACCCCCTAAAGTAGCGAGTATTGGAAAACTGAAATTGTACACATTCTTCCACTCTGGAGCATTCACTTAATCGAACATTTCTGAGAATCTCTATTTGTCTTGGGTGTTTTCATTAAATGATTAGCCCATATACCAAATTTCAAGCCTCTATCAAATTTTAAAAGAGCCGTTTCTCATTTATTCGGTAAATCGAACATTCTGGTGTACGGCACCACCTTAAGTAGAAAATATTGGAAATCTGAAATTGCACACTTTCTTCCTTTCGAACGATTTATCCATACACCAATTTGAAGTCTCTATCTTATGGCAAAGCATGCTTTCCTATCATTTCACTGTTCGAATGTTTTGGTGTGGAGCACCCCTCTAGTGAACATTTTCAAAAAATTCGATTTTTCCAGGGGGTTTTATCGAACGATCGAGCCGTGAACCAAATTGCAAGTCTCTATCTATTCGGAAAGTGTCTAAAAAAAGCGTGACAGACAGACAGACACTTGACAATTAGTATATACTAGCCGAATACCCGTTGAAAATGAACGTTCTCGCAATAAACAACCCCTGAATAATGTAAATTTTTTAATAATTCGCGTTTCACATTTATTCGACAAATCGAATATTTTTGTGTGCGGAACCCCCTAAAGAAGAAAATATTGGGAAACTAAATTTGAGCATTTCTTCCTTTCGAATTATCTACCCTTACACCACATTATAGGCTATCTCATCCCGAGGCAACCCTATATTATTATTTCTCCTTTGGAACTTTTCTCTGTGAAGCTCATCCATAAATGAACATTTTTGAAAAACTCTGTCTTGTGTTTTTTATCAGATGATTGGCCCATATAGCAAATATCAAGCATCTGTCACATTTAAAAGGAAGAGTGCCTCATTTATTCGGAAAATCGAACATATTAGTGTGCGCACCCCTTAAAGTAGCAAATATTGGAAATCTGAAATTTCACTCTCTCTTCCTTTCAAACTATCGACACTTACACCAAATTTGAAGTCGCTATACTATCGAGAAGCAAGTTTTTCTATCCTTTCATCTTTCGAACGTTTTTCTGTGTAGCACCCCGTTAAAGAACATTTTTGTCAAACTATATTCATCTTTGGTTTTTTGTCAAATAGTTAGCCCATTTACTAAATTCCAAGTCTCTATCACATTATAAAGGAGGCGTTTTCATTTGTTCGGTAAGTCGAACATTTTAGTGAGCGGCACCCCCCCTACAATAACAAATGTTGGAAAACTGAAATTGCATACTTTCTCCCTTTGCAACTATTTACCAGTATACCAAATTTGAAGTCTATCTCATTGCGAAGCATGCTTTTCTAGCATTTCATCTTTCAAATGCTTTTGTGTGGAGTACCCACCCCCTTAACTATACATTTTCGAAAAGCTGTATTCTTTTTGTGATTTCTGTCAGATGATTTGTCCATATATCAAATATCAAGCCTCTATCACGTTTTAAAAGGGACATTTCTACTTTATCTCGAAAATCGGACAATTTGGTGTGTGGCACCCCCTAAAGAAGAAAATATTGGTAAACTGAAATTATACACTTTTTTTCTTTCAAACTATCTACCCTTATACCAAATTTGATATCTCTATGTCATTCCGAAGAATGGTTTTTTATCAATTCACTTTTCGAACGTTTTACACTGGAGCACCACCTTAAACGAACATTTTTGAAAAACTATATTTGTTTTGGGTGTTTCCGTCAAATGATTAATCCATTGACGGAATGGATTATTAGTCCATTGACCGAATTTCAAGCATCTATCAAATTTTAAAGGAGCGTTTTCTCATTTATTCTGTAAATGGAACATTATTGGTGTGCGGCACCACCTTAAATAGAAAATATTGGAAATCTGGTATTGCACACTTTCTTCTTTTCGAATGATTTACCCATACACCAAATTTAAAGTCTCTATCTCGTCGCAAAGCATGATTTCCCATCATTTAACTTTTCGAATGTTTTGATGTGGGGCACCCCCTCTATAGAACTTTTCCGTAAAATTCCATTTTTCCAGGGGTTTTATCGAACGACTGAGCCGTGTACCAAATTGCAAGTCTCTATCTATTCGGGAAGTGCCTAAAAAGCGTGACAGACAGACAGACAGACGGACAGACAGACAGACGGACACTTAGCCGGCATTAGCATATATACTAGCATTAGTCGGCAATTAGCATATATACTAGCCGAATACCCGTTGAAAATCAACGTTCTCGCAATAAGCAACCCCTGAACATTGTAATTTTTTAATAATTCGCATTTTACATTTATTTGGCAAATTGAATATTTTAGTGTGCATAATCCCCTAACGAAGAAAATATTGGAAAAATTCGATTGCACACCTTTTCCTTTGCGAACTATCTACCAGTACACCTAATTAAAGTCTCTATCTCATCCCGAAACATACTAATTTATCATCTCCCCTTTCGAACGTTTTTCTGTAGAGCACACCCATAAATAAACATTTTTGAAAAACTTTGTTCGCCATGGGTTTCTCATCAGATGATTGGCCCATATACCAAATATCGAGCCTCTATCACATTTAAAAGGAAGCGTGTCTCATTTATTCGGAAAATCGAACATATTGGTGTGCTGCACCCCCTAAACTAGCAAATATTGGAAATCTGAAATTGC
Source organism: Amaurobius ferox (assembly GCA_951213105.1). NCBI lineage: Eukaryota > Metazoa > Arthropoda > Arachnida > Araneae > Amaurobiidae > Amaurobius > Amaurobius ferox. The sequence goes on from OX578136.1 coordinate 4,567,152, forward strand.
ACATTTTCCTCCTTTCAAACTCTCTCCCAGTACACAAAATTTGAAGTCTCTATTCTATCGCGAAGTATGTTTTTCTATCACTTCACCTTTTGAAGGTTTTTCTGTGTAGCACCCCCTTAAATGAACATTTTTGAAAAACCGTATTCATCTTGAGTTTGTTCTTCCAATGATGAGCCCATATACTAAACTTCAAGTCTCTGTCACATTGTAAAGGAGGTGTTTTCAATTTGTTCGGCAAATCGAATATTTTAGTGAGCGGCACCCCCTACAATAGCAAATGTTTGAAAACTGAAATTGCACACTTTCTACCTTTCCAACTATTTAGGACTACACCAAATTTAAAGTCTATCTCATCGCGTAGCATGCTTTTTCTATTATTTCACCTTTCGAATGTTTTTGTGTGCAGTAACCACCCCCTTAAATATGCATTTCTGAAAAACTCCATTTTGATTGGGTTTACTATCGCATTATTCGTCCATATACCAAATATCAAGTCTCTATCACATATGAAAAGGGGGATTTCTTCTTTATTCTGAAAATCGAACATTTTGGTGTCCGGCACACCCTAAAGTAGAAAATATTGGAAAACTGAAATTGTACACTTTCTTCCTTCCAATCTATCTATCCATACACCAAATTTGAAATCTGTATCTCATTCCGAAGCGAGTTTTTTTATAAATTCACCTTTCGAACGTTTCTCTCTGGAGCACCCCCTGAAGGATCATTTTAGAAAACTATATTCGTTTTGTGCGTTTTCATCAAATGCCCATACACCAAATTTCTAGCCTCTATCAAATTTTAAAGTAGCCGTTTCCTTTTTATTCGGTAAATCGAACATTTTGGTATGCGGCACTCCCTTAAGTAGAAAATATTCTAAATCTGAAATTGCACACTTTCTTCTTTTCGAACGGTTTACCCATACACCAAATTTGAAGTCTCTATCTCATCGCAAAGCATACTTTCCTATCATTTCACCTTTCGAACGTTTTGGTGTAGGGCACCCCCTCTAGAGAACGTTTTCAAAAAATTTCATTTTTCCAGGAGGTTTTATCGAACGACCGAGCCGTGCACCAAATTGCAAGTCTCTATCTATTCGGGAAGTGCCCAAACAAAGCGTGACAGACAGACAGACGGACACTTGGCAGATAGTATATAGATAGATAAATAGATACTAGCTGAATATCCGCTGAAAATCAACGGTTTTGTAACAAGCAACCCCCATATAACTTATTCGAAAAATCGAACATTTTATGTTGCGGCTCTCCCTAAAGTAAAGAATATAGGAAAACTGAAATTGTACACTTTCTTCCTTACAAATGACTAACCCGTACACTGAATTTTAAATCTCTATTTCATCCCGAAACATGTTTTTTATCATTTCATATTTCGAACGTTTTCTCTGGAACATCCCCTTAATGGAAGATTTCTGAGAAACTCTATTCGTCTTGGGTATTTTCATTAAATGAATAACACATATACCAAATTTCAAGCTTGGATCAAAATTTAAAGGAATAATTTCATATTTATTCGGAAAATTAAACATTTGGGTTTGCGGCATCCCCTAAATTAGAAAATATTTGAAAACTGAAATCACACACACTTTTCCTTTCGAACTATCTACCCGTACACCAAATTTGAATTCTCTATCCTATCCCGAAGCACAGTTTTTTGTCATTTCACCTTTCGAACGTTTTTCTCTGTAGCTCCCTCTTAAACGAACATTTTTGAAAAGATATTTTGCCTTGGGTGTTTTCATCAAATGAATCGCCCATATACCCAATTTCAAGCCTCTATCAAATTTTAAAAGAGCCGTTTCTCATTTATTCCGAAAATCGAACATTTTTGTGTGCGGCACCCCTTAAGTAGAAAATATTGGAAATCTGAAATTGCACACTTTCATTCCTTTCGACCCATACACCAAATTTGAAGTCTCTATCTTATCGCAAAGCATGCTTTCCTATCATTTCACTTTTCGAACGTTTTGTTGTGGAGCACCCCCTCTACAGAACGTTTTCGAAAAATTCGATTTTTCCAGGGGTTTTATCGAACGACCGAGCCGTATACCAAATTGCAAATCTCTATTTATTCGGGAAGTGCCTAAAAAAAGCGTGACAGACGGACACTTGGCAATTAGTATATATAGATATATAGATAAATAGATAGATATATAGATAAATAGATAGATATACAGAGTTTGTGGTATTGTATGTGTTTATGCGCAGTAAATTTATTTACTAATATAAGTGAAGCACTTACTTTTCAACTAAACCATCGAGACCCTAAATTTTCAAAGTGCCAAGACGAGTCAATTTATGTTGAAGGGGAGAAAGGAATAAATATATATTATGAACGATTTCTTGAATTGACCTTTTGTACCCTATTATTCAAATGGCCTCAACCTACTGTCATGCGCAGAAGTGTCCAGGGCTTCTGTCATGCGCAGAAGTGTCCAGGGCTTCTGACATGCGTAGAAGTGTCCAGGGCTTCTGTCATGCGCAGAAGTGTCCAGGGCTTCTGTCATGCGCAGAAGTGTCAATTGCCCGAAAAATCAACTTGAATTTAAGATCAAAACACTTGCTTTTTTCTAATAAATTGACCTCTATATGACATTGAGACTGTACTTGACCTCTAAATGACATTGGATTGTAAATAATATTACTTTCGCGCTTTGAATATTATAGTGGCATGCTACTCTGTTACCAAGTTCCTTTGACATATAACCTTCAAATGACATTGAAATTCTGAGATCAGGTTGAATGGGCAGAAAAATGACCTTGAACTTGAATCAGAGGTCAAAATATTTCCGTTTTTCAAGAAATTGACCTCTAAATGACATTGGGAATGCTTGTAGAGAATACTTCTAAAGCAATAATACTTCTCTTATGACCTTTAAATGACATTGAAAAAATTTGATCACGTTCATTTGTCCAAAATATGACCTTGAACTTGGGTTAGAGGTCAAAACATTCCCTTTCTATAAATAAATTAACCTCTGGGTGACATTGGGAATGCATGTGAAGAATACTTCTAAGGGAAGCATACTTCGTCTATGACCTTTAAATGACATTGAAACAATTTGATCACGTTCAGTTGTCCAAAATATGACCTTGAATTTGGGTTAGAGGTCAAAAAATTTATTTTATTTTATAATTTACCCTCAACATGACATTGAAGAAAATCCTCACAGACTTTCGCATAAAATTGTTATAAAGTGTCATGATATAACCTTTAAATGATATTGAAAAATTTCTATCTCGTATATATACTAATTGCCAAATGTCCGTCTGTCACGCGTTTTTTAGGCACTTCCCGAATAGATAGAGACTTAAAATTTGGTACATGGCTCGGGCGTTCGATGAAACCCCCTGGAAAAACCGAATTTTTCAGAAACGTTTTCTAAAGGGGGGTGTTCCACACCAAAACGTTCGAAATGTAAAATGATAGGAAAGCATGCTTTGCGATAAGATAGCGACTTCAAATTTGGTGTACGGGTGAATCGTTCGGAAGGAAGAAAGTGTGCAATTTCAGATTTTCAATATATTTTACTTAAGGGGGAGCCGCAAACCAAAATGCTCGATTTACCGAATAAATGAGAAAAGACTCTTTAAAATTTAATAGAAGCTTGAAATTTAGTATATAGGCTAATCCTTTGACGAAAACACCAAAGACGAATACAGTTTTTCAAAAGTGTTGGTCTAAGGGGGTGCTCCCGAGAAAAACGTTCGAAAAGTGAATTGATAAAGAAACATGCTTCGAGATGAGATAAAGATATCAAATTTGGTGTAAGGGTAGATAGTTTTGAAGGAAGAAATTGCACAATTTCAGTTTACCAGTATTTTCAACTTTAGGGGGTGTCGCAGACCAAAATGTTTGATTTTTGGAATAAAGGAGCAACGCGCCTTTTAAAACGTGATAGAGGCTTGTTATTTGGTATATTGGAGAATCATGTGATAGAAAACACAAGAAGAATAGAGTTTTTCAAAAATGTATATTTAAGGGTGTGGGGGTGTTCCACACCAAAACGTTCGAAAAGTGAAATGATAGAAAAAGCATACTTCTCGATGAGATAAAGATTGCAAATTTGGTGTATGGGTAAATAGTTGGAAAGGAAGAAAGTGTGCAATTTCAGTTTTCCAACATTTGCTATTGTAAGCGGTTGTCGCTCACTAAAGTATTCGATTTGGCGAACTAATGAAAAACGCCTCCTTTATAATGTGGTAAAAGCTTAAATTTAGTAAATGGGCTAAAAATGTGATAAAAAAAAGGACCAAGATGTATACGGTTTTTGAAAAATGTTCATTTAACGGGGTGCTACACAGAGAAACGCTTCTTTCTGGTAGGTCGGATAGCCTGGGTCTCAACAACAACAGAGAAACGCTCGAAAGGTAATGTGATAATAAAAACATACTTCTCGATAGGATACAGGCTTCAAATTAAGTGTATGGGTAAACAGTTTCAAAGGAAAAAAGCATGCAATTTCAGATTTTCATTATTTACTATTTTAGGGGGTGGCGCACACCAATATGTTCGGTTTTTCGAATGAGATACGTTGCCTTTTAAATGTGATAAAGCCTTAATATATGGTGTATGGGCTAATCATCTGATAAAAAAAAACCCACAATGAACAGGATTCTTCAAAAATATTCATTTATGGGTGTACTCCACAGAAACACGTTCTAAAGGGGAAATGGTAAAATAGTATGCTTCGGAATGAGATAGAGACTTGGTGTACGTATAGATAGTTTGAAAGGAAGAAGTGCGTAATTTAAGTTTTCTAATATTTTATTCTTTAGGGGGGTTCTGCATACCAAAATATTCGATTTGTCGAATAAATGTGAAAAGTGAATTATTAAAAAATTCACATTATTCAGGGGTTGCTTTGTGTGAGGCCGTTGATTTTCAACGGGTATTCGGCTAGTATATACTAATTGCCAAGTGTCCGTCTGTCTGTCTGTCTGTCAAGCTTTTTTTAGGCACATCCCGAATAGATAGAGAATTGCAATTTGGTACACGGCTCGGTTATTCGATAAAACTCCCTGGAAAAATCGAATTCTTCGAAAACGTTTTTTAGAGGGGGTGCCCCACACCAAAACGTTCGAAAAGTTAAATGATGGGAAAGCATGCTTTGCGATGAGATATAGACTTCAAATTTGGTGTATGGGTAAATCCTTTAAAAAGAAGAAAGTGTGCAATTTCAGATTTCCAATATTTTCTACTTAAGGAGGTGCCGCACACTAAAACGTTCGAAAAGTGAAATGATGGGAAATCATGCATTGTGATGAGGTAGAAACTTCAAATTTGGTGTATTGGTAAATCGTTCGAAAGGAAGAAAGTGTGCAATTTCAGATTTCCAATATTTTCTACTTAAGGGGGTGCCGCACACCAAAATGTTCGATTTTCGGAATAAAGGAGAAACGCTCCTTTAAAAACGTGATAGAAGCTTTATATTTGGTATATGGGCGAAACATCTGGTAGAAATCACAAAAAAATAGAGTTTTTAAAAAATGTATAGTTAAAGGGGTGGGTACTCCACACAAAAGCATTCGAAAGATGAAATGCTAGAAAAGCATGCTTCACGATGAGATAGAGACTTCAAATTTGGTGTACGGGTATGAAGTTGGAAAGGAAGAAAGTGTGCAATTTCAGTCTTCCAACATTTGCTATTGTAGGGGGTGCCGATGTCTCTCTATCTATTCGTTCGAAACGTTTGAAAAGAGAATTGATAAAAAACCATGCTTCGAAATGAGATAGAGATATCAAATTTGGTGTAAAGGTAGATAGTTTGAAAGGAAGAAAGTGTGAAATTTCAGATTTCCAATATTTGCTACTTTAAGGGGTGCACACACTAATATGGTCAATTTTCTGAATAAATGAGGCACGCTTCCTTTTAAATGTGATAGAGGCTTGATATTTGGTATATGGGCCAATCATCTGATAAAAAACACAATACAAACAGAGGAAGAAGTGCGAAAATTTAGTTTTCCAATATTTTCTCCTTTAGGGGGTTCTGCGCACCAAAATATTCGATTTGTCGAATAAATGTGAAACGCGAATTATTATAAAATTTACATTATTCAGGGATTGCTTATTGCGAGACCGTTGATTTTCAACGGGGATTCGGCTTGTATATACTAATTGCCAAGTGTCCGTCCGTCTGTCTGTCTGTCACGATTTTTTTAGGCACTTTCCGAATAGAGACTTGCAATTTGGTGCACGGGTCGATCGTTTGATAAACCCCTCTGAAAGAGTCGAATTTTTCGAAAACACTCTCTAGACGGGGTGTTCCACCCCAAAACGTTCGAAAAGCGAAATGATAGGAAAGCCATAATATTGCCATAAGAGAGAGACTTCAAATTTGGTGTATGGGTAAATCGTTCGAAAGGAAGGAAGTGTGCAATTTCAGATTTTCAATATTCTCTACTTAAGGGGGTGCCGAACACCAATATCTTTGATTTACAGAATAAATTAGAAAACGCTCCTTTAAAATTTGATAGAGGCTTGAAAATTGGTATATGGGCTAATCATTTGACGGAAACACGCAAGAAGAATATAGTTTTTTAAAAAATTTCTTTTAAGAGGATGCTCCAGAGTGAAACGTTCGAAAAGTGAATTGATAAAAACCGTGCTTCGAAATGAGATAGAGATATCAAATTTGTTGTAAGTGCAGATAGTTTGAAAGTAAGAAAGTGAGAAATTTCAGATTTCCAATATTTGCTACTTTAAGGGGGTGCGCACACTAATATGTTCGATTTTCCGAATAAATGAGGCACGCTTCCTTTAAAATGTGATAGATGCTTGATATTTGGTAATATATACTACTGGTCTATATATACTAATTGCCAAGTGTCCGTCCATCTGTCCGTCAGTCTGTCACGCTTTTTTCAGGCACTTCCCGTATAGATAGAGACTTGCAATTTGGTACACGGCTCGGAAGTTCGATAAAACCCCCTCGAAAAATCGAATTTTTAAAAAATGTTCTCTAGAGGGGGTGCTGCACACCAAAACGTTCGAAAAGTGAAATGATAGGACAGCATGCTTTGCGATAAGATAGAGACTTCAAATTCGGTGTATGGATAAATCGTTCGAAAGGAAGAAAGCGTGCAATTTCAGATTGCCAATATTTTCTACTTAAGGGGGTGCCGCACACCAAAATGTTCGATTTACAGAATAAATGAGAAAACGCTCCTTTAAAATTTGATAGAGGCTTGAAATTTGGTATATGGGCTAATCATTTGACGAAAACACGCAAGAAGAATATAGTTTTTTAAAAATTTTCGTTTAAGAGGATGCTCCAGAGTGAAACGTTCGAAAAGTGAATTGATAAAAAACCATGCTTCGAAATGAGATAGAGATATCAAATTTAGTATAAGGGTAGATAGTTTGAAAGGAAGAAAGTGTGAAATTTCAGATTTCCAATACTTGCTACATTAAGGGGTGAGCAAACTAATATGTTCGATTTTCCGAATAAATGAGGCACGCTTCCTTTTAAAAGTGATAGATGCTTGATATTTGGTATATGGGGCAATCATCTGATAAAAACACCAGACAAACAGAGGAAGAAATGCGCAAATTTAGTTTCCCAATATTTTCTTCTTTAGGGGGTTCTGTATACCAAAATATTCGATTTGTCGAATAAATGTGATACGCGGATTATTATAAAATTTACATTATTCAGGGATTGCTTATAGCAAGACCGTTGATTTTCAACGGGGATTCGGCTTGTATATACTAATTGCCAAGTGTCCGTCCGTCTGTCTGTCTGTCACGATTTTTTTAGGCACTTTCCGAATAGAGACTTGCAATTTGGTGCACGGGTCGATCGTTTGATAAACCCCTCTGAAAGAGTCGAATTTTTCGAAAACACTCTCTAGACGGGGTGTTCCACCCCAAAACGTTCGAAAAGCGAAATGATAGGAAAGCATACTTTGCCATAAGAGAGAGACTTCAAATTTGGTGTATGGGTAAATCGTTCGAAAGGAAGGAAATGTGCAATTTCAGATTTTCAATATTCTCTACTTAAGGGGGTGCCGAACACCAATATCTTTGATTTACAGAATAAATTAGAAAACGCTCCTTTAAAATTTGATAGAGGCTTGAAAATTGGTATATGGGCTAATCATTTGACGGAAACACGCAAGAAGAATATAGTTTTTCAAAAATGTTCGTTTAAGTGGGTGCTCCAGAGTGAAACGTTCGAAAAGTGAATTGATAAAAAACCGTGCTTCGAAATGAGA